>CAUYLG010042289.1:0-39554 GCA_963573385.1 Cacajao melanocephalus
ATTATTGGCATAAAAGAGGTTTTTAATACCCATTTTTAGACTGCATTCTAGCCTGGGCAATAGAACAAGAATCCTGTTCTCTCTCCCTCTTTCTCTTCCTCTTTCTTTCTCTTACATTCTTTTTTGTTCTTTCTTTCACTCTTTCTTTCTTTCTTCTTTTCTCTCTTTTTCTTTCTTTCAAAAAAATTAAAAAAAAAAAAAAAGGGAAGGACACAAACAGTTGGAAAAACATTCCATGCTCATGGTTGGGAAGAATCAACATTGTGAAAATGGCCATACTGACAAAAGTAATTTATAGATTCAATGCCATCCCCATTAGGCTACCAATGACCTTCTTCACAGAACTGGAAAAAACCACTTCACGTCATGTGGAACCAAAAGAGAGCCTGCATAGCCAAAACAATCCTAAGTAAAAAGAACAAAACTGAAGGCATCAGGCTGCCTGACTTCAAACTATATTACAAGGCCACAGTAATCAAAACAGCATGGTACTGGTACCAAAACAGAGACATAGACCATTGGAACAGAACAGAGGCCTCAGAAGCAACACCACACATCTACAATCATCTGATCTTTGACAAACCTGACAAAAACAAGCAATAGGGAAAGGATTCCCTGTTTAATAAATGGTGTTGGGAAAACTGGCTAGCCATGTGCAGAAAGCAGAAACTGGGCCCCTTCCTAACACCTTACACTACAATTAACTCCAGATGGATTAAAGATCTAAACATAACATCTAACACCATAAAAACCCTAGAAGAAAACTTAGGCAAAACCATTCAGGACATAGGCATAGGCAAGGACTTCATGGCTAAAACACCAAAAGCAATGACAACAAAAGCCTAAATAGACAAATGGGATATAATGAAACTCCAGAGCCTCTGTGCAGCAAAGGAAACAATCATTAGAGTGAATTGGCAACCAACAGAATGGGAAAAAATTTTTGCAATCTGTTCATCTGACAAAGGGCTAATATCCAAAATCTACAAAGAACTAAAACAGATTTACAAGAAAAAACAAACAAATCCATTCAAAAGTGGGCAAAGGATATGAACAGACATTTTTCAAAAGAAGACATCTATGAGACCAACAAACACATGAAAAAATGCTCATCATCACTGGTCATTAGAGAAATGCAAATCAAAACCACATTGAGATACCATCTCATGCCAGTCAGAATGGCGATCATTAAAAAATCTGGCGACCGATGCTGGAGAGGATGTGGAGAAATAGGAACACTTTTACACTGTTGGTGGGAGTGCAAATTAGTGCAACCATTGTGGAAGACAGTGTGGCAATTCCTCAAGGACCTAGAAATAGAAATACCATGTGACCCAGCAATCCCATTACTGGGTATGTATCCAAAGAATTATAAATTGTTCTATTATAAAGACACGTGCACACGTATGTTCATTGTGGTACTGTTTACGATAGCAAAGACCTGGAACCAACCCAAATGTCCATGAATGATAGACTGGATAAAGAAAATGTGACACATATACACCATGGAATACTACACAGCCATAAAAAACGATGAGTTCACGTCCTTCATAGGGACTTGGATGAATCTGGAAACCATCATTCTCAGCAAACTGACACAAGAACAGAAAACCAAACACCACATGTTATCACTCATAGGCGGGTATTGAACAATTAGAACACATGGACACAGGGAGGGGAGCATCACATACTGCAGTCAGTTGTGGGGGGCTGGGGAAGGACAGCAGGGAGTGGGGAGGGATAACAAGGGAGAAATACCAGATATAGGTAATGGGGGCATGAAGGCAGCAAACCACCTTGCCATGTAGGTACCTATGCAACAATCCTGCATGATCTGCACATGTACCCCAGAACTTAAAGTACAACAACAAAAAAAGTGATTTTTTAAAAAGTATCACTGTAAACTACTGGATGAATCATGTACTGATACCGATTTTGTAGGAATAGAATAGTGGGAATAGAACTGATGAAGTCACTTCTCCCTTTTCAGATATTCTGGGCCGTTTCCAGGGAAAAAAGCGTAATGTATTATCTTGGCCACCTTTGCCTCCATTCATGCTAATATTTTGCCAATTTCTCTCTATAAAAGTGGCTGAAGGCAAGAGTAGAGACTAGACATCTAAAAATCCATGCACATATACAAATCCTCTAGGAAAACCACTGTGGATATTTGATGAAGGATGTATGCTTATATCCAGGGAGAAGTCCATGTAGACATTAACACTCTAAGTGTTTAGACACTGTGGTAGACTCACACGCCTGACCCATGTCATGCTCATACCATTGAGCATAGTTTGGAAGTGACATGATCACCAGCAGCCTACATTCCTTTAGTCATTAGTGTCCATTGAGGTAGTTAATAGGTAATCCCTTGAAAAGTAGTTCCCTGGCCAACTATTTCCTGAAAGTGTTGTGGTTCTTTTTCTTGGACATTCATAATACACAGAAACAGATGAGAGCCTCTGGGAGGTTCTGCAATAAAGAAGCCTATTTTGCTTGAGCTTTGCATGTCCTAGAATTTCTACGTGCTAGAGAAATGGTGCGTTAAATGCGTTAAGGCCAACATTCCTTACAGGAGAATCAGTTGTGGAGTGAATTTTTCCCTTTAATACATATTTATAATGACTTGAACTGTATCTTCCAAAGATATGTTCAAATCCTAAATCTTGGTACCTGTGAATATGACTTTAGTTGGAAAAAGGGTCTTTACAGATGTAATTAAGGTGAGGATCTTAAAATGAACTCCTTGTGTATTGGGATAGGCTCTAAATTCAGTGACAGGTATTCTTATAAGAGACAGAAAGGAGACCAGACACAGACATAGGGAATGTCAAGTGAAGACACAGCCAGAGATTGGAATGATGTTTATGATGTTTCTGCAAATCAAAGAATATCAAAGATTGCTGGCAGTCACCAGAATCTAGGAGAAAGGTGTGGAACAGATTTTCCTCAGAGCCTCCAGAAGGAACCAATCCTGGTGGCACCTTGACTTTGGACTTCTGGCCTACGGAACTGTGACAGAACAAATTTCTCGTACTAAGCCACGAACTTTGTGGTAATTTGTTATAGCAGCTTAGGAAACAAATACAATATGCCTGAGCTCCAGCAATGGAGTTCAATTCAGTACATCCAAGGTAGAGGTCTTACATAAGTAATTACTGAAAATACTTATCCACAGATGATTCTGATGGGCACACCTACCCAGAACCGCCACTTTGGGATCTTAGCGGTTTCAGCCTGTCTATATTGACAACCCACTAGGATTTTAGACTCTTGCTGTGGTCTCAACTCACCAACGAAGTCCCCTGACCTGTTTCTCTCTCTCTCTCTCTCTCTCTCTCTCTGTAAAGAAAGTAATCACAAAGAAAATATTTTTGTGTCATGCCTTGAGGGGATCATAAGAACTAGTTATTTGTTATAGGTAGTGGTGATGACCAAGGCTGTGCAAATAGACGTAGGTGATTATGGGCTCAAAGCGGAGGAGAGAAATCAGCATTTGTGAAATTCACCATACAGGTTTTACTAGAAGGGCATTCTCATTCTGCAGCCTGAGCAAGGCTGGACTTGCTTTCTTTTGGTAATTTGGGAAATCTTGGTCTTCTATGACTTCTTGTCCTTCTAATCATCTTCCAATCCTTCTGAACTCAGTTTCCATCTTTCCATCAGCTGCCTGAAAAGGCTGCTTCTTTTATCCCCAGGTTCTGTTCATCTGAAAACATATGATTTCTTCTCCCAATTGTTTCTATTTAGCAGTCTGCCTCCTTGGGTATCTTTTTGAAGTACTTTTCCCTCTCAGTCTTTTGGTTTTTCCAAGAGGAGCCAGAGATATCTCTTTGGTCCTGTCAATAACTAATGACTAATCAGTTAGGCACCTACTCTTACAAAAACCTCAACAAGCAGAGGTTTGCAGGGCAGGAAAGAATTGGTGTCTGTATAGCCCTCTATTTTTCTGGTTTGTCAGCTTCTCACACTGAGGCTGACTATACTCTACAAGGTTATTCACTCATGGATTAACCAAGATTATTCAGTTAAAAACTAAGTTTTTGGGAAGTTATCCAAGAGAAATTTTACTCAATCCAAAATATTTGCCCCAGCTGGTTTTTCACAGGAAAAGCAGGCTAGGTGAGGTAGAATGTAGAGAGAGATGGGGAGTAGGGATAGTGACGGCAGGATGAGATCATGTGGGAAATATTCCCTCCCCTTCCTTAGGCATCACAGGGCTCCAGATCTAGTTCACCCAGCCAGCCACAGTTCATCAGCAGCATGAATCAAACAGGCTGCCCTGGGCTAGCCTGAACACCTAACCATTAATTAATATATTATTTATTGCTGTTGTTAAAATTGATTATCAAAGCCTTCTTATTCCTGAATTTCTAAAGCAAAAATAAATTTTAAGTTAGAGACTCTAGGGGCTCGTACATATATACAGGAACCCCCATTAATACAAACAGTCTGTAATTATTGACAAATGACTCATCCAGGCAGTAAGTGTTCTAAAGCTTAGAGAAAATAGCTTTGGATTGAGTTTAGTCCAGTAAGGGGTAAAGGTGCCTTTTGAAAAAGTAGAAGTTTGTTTTAATGGCATAGCTTTTAGCTATGTGTACAGCCTCATCTTTTTTTCTACCTAAGGAGAGTCTATCAGGGGAAGGAGAAAGGATAGGAAATAACCTTTTACCAAATGCCAAGCAATGTGTACATTTTATCTAATCATGCCTAAGGGCAGCCCTGAGTGAAGACTCTGAAGCAATTAATTGTATCACCTCTCTTTTGGGTGCCTGCCTTTCCTGTCTTGGTGCCATGGGACTGGCACTAGTAATCTGAAGTACGGTGAGCCTCTCAGCCCTCACTGCTTCTCCCCTAGTAAAGGGACAACCTAAGCTATCTGTTGCCCAGAGTAAGGTGCTGATAGTAGAACATAAAGGCAGGGATTCTCAAATGAGGGTCTTTCAGGCTAAAACATTAAGTTTTGCATTTTTTGGTAGAAATACATGGCAATTAAAAGATACATACAAACAAACACACACACACACACACACACACACACATATATATATATATAAAAACACTGATTATTTTAATTTTTTTTCAATTTTGGCTGTAGTGGTCTTCTCTGGGGTTTGTAAAAAATTATTTATTTGAAAAATAAACTATTAAAATATAAAATGTGCTAACTAGATGCATGATCTTTCTTATCCTTCAGAAAAATATAAATGAATTTATATAGGAAATAAGCTTTGGTGAATGAGGTGAAGGGATAAGTAGGGTCAGTGACCCAGGCAACTCCTACTCTTCCAGGAGTAGTAATAGTAAGAGTAGTAGTGGTAATAGCAATAGTAGTAGTAGTAATAGCAGTAGTAATAGTAGTAATAGCAGTAGTAATGCGTCCTTCTACAAAAAGGACACATGCACCGATATATTCATCACAGCACTATTCATAATAGTGAAAACACAAAATCAACCTATGTGCTCATTAAAGGTGGACTGGATAAAGAAAATGTGGTACATATACACTATGAAAAGCTGTGCAGCCACAAAATAGAATAAAATCATGTCCTTTGCAGCAACAGGGATGCATGTGGAAGCCATCATCGTAAGTGAATTAACACAGGAACAGAAAACCAAATACCATACGTTTTTACTTACAAGCAAGAGCTAAACACTGGATAAACATGGACATAAAGATGACAATAGTAGACACTGCAGATTACTAGAGTGAGGAAGGTGGGAGGGGGATGTCAGTTGAAAAACATCAACTAATATGCTCAATACTAGGGTGATGAGATTATTCATACACCAAACCTCAGAGACATGCAATTTACCCATGTAACAAACCTGCATGTGTACCCCCAAATCCAAAAAAAGTTGAAAAAAAAATTAATTGCTTTTCTGTTTAGAATGGTTTTGGCATATACTTTTTTTTTTTTTTTTAGGGGGCCAGATAGTAAATATTTTAGGTTTGTGGACCTATGCTTTGTGTCTTAGCTACTCAACTCTGCCACCGTAGCCTCAAAGTAGCCACAATCTGAAACAAACAGGCATGGCTGTGGTCCAGTAAAACTTTATTTACAAAAACAAGCTTCTGGTCTGAGGGCTAGTTTGCCAACCCTTGGTTTAAATATTTGTTGACCTAAAGAAAAAAAAAACCACAGAGGTAGCTTACTTTGTACCAGATATTGTGAATTATATGCAAATACATTTCCTATAAATCATATAGTACTTTTAAAAGTCCTTTGGAAGTTATATAACATTTTTCCTAAGTAATAAATTCTTTCTTTAGCAAATAATCACTTCCTGTTATTTTTGGCTGAAATATGTATATCCTCATATTGCATGTATTTGCCATGAGGCACACAATCACTTGAACTACTAATGGTAAACACACTTGAACTCTTTATTGAAGCCATAAATCTTTTTGTAAATGTGATGTATGGTCTGCTTTCTCAGTGTGTAGGTTAAGTTGTATTCAAGTCTGGTTACACCTAAATAATACATTCAAGATATTTTTCCAGTGCGTAAATGCGTATTATTTGAAAAACCTGTTCCCTATAAGGAGGAGCCAGTGTGAACAAAGGGCCTTTCTGGACTTCAGGTTACTACTATTTTTAGTAGTTCAAGTCCTTTCCTGGTGAGAGGCTCCTGTATGCAGAAGCTAGGCTCTCTTGGGAGCAGTGATTAGAGTTGGTTTTGAAGCTGTGGAACTAAGCAGCAAATCAGTGGGCTGCAAGCTAGAAGAACTCAAAGGTTACGACCAATTGTTGGATGCTTTGAGTTTCAAGAGTTACTAAAAAGTGTTCCCCACCCACTGGGGTCACTCAGGGTGAAAGAATGTTTGTCTTGGATTTTCCCCTTAAAAAATGTGTGCTATGCTTTGGCAGAGAAACCGTGCTAGGAGTTAGTATACTGAGTATACACAGGCATAATGAAAATTTTAAGAAGATGCTTAATCATCCTTCTTAGGCTTTACAATTTTTTTTACTCACTTCTAAGATTAAAGCTTTTACAGACCTATGCCCACAAACAGATTTCTATTTTCTTATTGTTTGCATTCCAAAAAAAATAGAAGACCTTGATATATGTTTACAACCAGAAGGAACCTGCATTCCAAAGGTTTCATTAACAGTGCCTAAGCCTATGCACAGATAAGAACAGGTCTCTTGTAAACTAAGTGGTAAATATCTACTTACCACTTATCATTGCTCAGAAAATTGCTTGAAGTTGAAGGAGGATGAAAAAGTTAAGCAATATTTATCTTACAAAAAATTCTTATCTCACAGCAATTTCATGTGAAAGCAAAGCAGTATATAATAAAGCACTAACATGTATGAAACTAATGGCAATCATTATCTGAGTGTTTCAGGCTGGAAAAAAGTCACTGCAAAGTCTGTATTTTGAGATAAGTAAAGACAGCTGTTTGAATTATTAATATAGTTGTATGCTTTATTAATATTTTGCTTACCTAGGGACAGATACAACTAATTGCACTGGCAATATCTTCTTCACTCTCTTGGGCTGTTAAGAGACTTAAGCTGTTTTCTCTGTACCTCTATTTCTTCTTGCCTAAAGGGCATAATTTTACCTGCCTTCCTCTTATTTCAGAGAACAAGGAGGAGGGATAAATACTAACCCTATGATGCTTGGTGTTATCTGTAGATTAGTGCTTATATGAGTCAGGAAAGGCTGAGCACTAGGTCGGGCACAAGAGAGAGCCAACATAAACGCTGTTTCCTTAAAAGGGATTGCAGGAATCTATGTTTACTTACTAAATTGTTTATTGAATAGTTTATAAACAAGAAGATTGTCAAGAATTTATAATGTGAGCTTCCATGTCAGAACCCAGTGTCAATGCTGCTCTCTATTGCTTGTCCAAAGCTCAAGGTTTTTTGGTAACAAATAAAGGCTGTACATTCACTCTAAGACACCATCCCTGCCAGGACACATTTCCCTTATGTTGTGCTTATTGTAGCTGCATTATCAGCTAATGAGTTCTTGATGTTGAAAACATCTGATTTAAAAAAAAAAGGATGAAAGCAGAGAGGGTCTTGTACCTTCTATGGAGGCAGTGGTGGACCACAGGCAGGAGTAGGACTACTTAGGATTCCGTTGGTAGTTGAACTGACAGTAGGATACTGTGGTGATACCATGGATATGTACTGCAACATTATCCAAGACCAACCCATGACACTAGGTCCCTGACCTGAAGGAAAGGTTCTGTGGAAGGCTTTTGGGAAAGGCCTAATATTTATACTCAGCAATAGACAAAATAAAATTCTCCTCCTATATGTCTTTATTGCTCTCCTTTCATAAATGACTGCTGAACGGCAGGGAGGAAACTCCATGGTAGCCAAAGAATACTTAAGATACTGGGAAGGGCCTGGCTTCTATTTGTTTTTTGCATTTTGTGTGTGTGTGTGTGTGTGTGTGTGTAAAATTCCATAACCATCCAAGAAATACTCAGCATTTATCAGGTATGTAGCAGGTATTGTAGGATATAATGATGTATAAGATATAGTCCTTATTTTCAGAGATAGTTCAGTTTATTAAGGGGGGTGTGCAAAAAGCACTACATTTGGTTAAACCAAATGACATTATGGTTTTAGGGTCCAGTATAGAGTCAATGTGGGGAATTTCATATGATTTATTTTAATACACATTGGAATAAAATAAAAGCCATGAGCGAATACAATAAATACCATGTAAGCTTTCTATAGAGCCAGATATTATTCTAACTGCTTTAAATATATCATCACTATAATTCTCAGAACAATCTTATGAGGTAGGTACAATTAGCATCTTTATTTTAGAGACTGAAAAAAAACACGACACAGAGATCTTATCTAAATTTCATAATTTAGATAAGATCATATAGAAAGTAAGCAGTAGAACTGGGACTTAAACTAAAGCTTACTCCAGAGGCTGAGTACTTAAACTGCGGTGCTACACTCTCTCTCCTTGTGAGAGGAAAAAGACGACCACAGAGATTCTAAAGCAGAAGTATGCATCCTCTTGGGGGAACTAGGCAAAGCTTTGTGGATAAAGTTATATTTGAAATATGGCTTATAGGACAAAGTCTATAAAGGACTGTTTCAGACTGAAAGGAAAGAAGAGGAAATTACTGGCAAAAGGATCAATGTAAATGGATATAATGAAGTGAGAATGCAGGGAATATAAACAAAGGAGTACACAGGAGATAAGGGAGATAAGGCTAGAAAAGTGCATAAGATCAATGCTGTAGAATTTTCTGAATGCCAGGAAGATAAATTTTTTCCTCATTTAAAAAACAGTTTGGAGCTACTACAGATGATTGGGCAGATGAATCACTGAATCAGAGGTAGGCGGGAAGAACTAATTAAGAACAGAGTATGGTGGCTTGAAATAGGGAAAAATAGGAGGTAGGAAGAAAAATTAGGAAGCTAGGACAAGAGTCCAGCTAAGAATGTATACGGACCAGGACAAGCAAGATGAAGTTTACTATATTACATTTTTGTCCTATAAAAGTTTTTATTGAAGTTAATGTAACTCACAATTAGTTGAATGTTTGTGAACTTCCAGCATTCAAGCAATTCATTTGCTGTGCCTGTCTAATATGATAATATTTTGGAATCCTTTCAAAACTTGCCTCTGACCTCAGCCATTAATATTCACGTTCAAATGCTTGTTTTCATGAAAGCTTAGACTAATTTGTGCTCCAAAAGGCAGTCAATAAAACTTGCTTCAGTTGGATATTCACTTCATTTTGTAAATATGTAGAGTAAAAATGCTATTGATCACAAAATTTACACTTTTATAGGAATACATGACAAATTCAGTGAAAAGCAATGACTTTTTAAAATAGAGGAAAAATCTTCCTCAGAAAGATGTGCAATCATCTAATTTTTTTTCTCTATCTGTGTTTTGAAAAGTCTTATATATTTGGCCCAAATGCTCATCAAATCCTCTGCCAATAAACAATCATGACAGAGAAATACAATTCTTAAAAAAACACAAAGAACGTGCAACCACAGCACCCAGCTGAGGTGCCTGTCTTATTTGGGAGTCCTAAACATGTTTTGCTTTTCTCTAGGAAATTGTAACTCTTCTTATCCTTCTCCCCAGAAACAAAAAGAAATTTTCTTTGTAGTAAAATTATAGCATTACTTCTTTAAAATATCAAAAGTTGTCTGCATACCTCTTTAAACTGTAAACTCCCTCAACATTCTTCTTATCCTAAGTATGCGTTTCTGCTCATATTTACCCTGGGCTGACCTTTGCATAAGTGGAATATGCTGCTACCGACGTATGTGAACTGAAAGGTCCTTCTGGGGTTACTAACCAAAAATAGGTCTTTTTTTTTTTTTTTCAGAAAATGTTTGTTAAGAATATAATCTGTGGAAGGCATGTTAGCATGTGCTCACTTACGCAAATATGCCCATTCACATGGATTAAGACCTTTTGCCAGCACAGCAAAGCTGTAAGGGCTTAGCAAAGGGGATAGACAATTTTTGGTGAGCAAGAGAAGAAAGAGGTTACAGCAAGAGGTGATTCCTTAGGTGGTGCATAGCATGGGTTAATTTTAGTTGGTCTGGTTTGACCATATGTGTCTCTTCAAAGCTACTGATGCTTGCCCAATGCTATTTAACTAAAGATAAATGAGGTTATGTAGTCATGGATCTGTGAGGTGGCTCATAACAAAATGCATCAGCCTGTCAACATTGATTAATAATATAACTGGATTTATGATTTGCACCTAGTTTCGGTGGAATCTGAGGGCTGTGATGTCTGATGGTTAAGGCTGGCCACATAGCAAGACTGTGTCTACATGACCAGCTCACTAAAGGAGACTTCACCATGGGTTGACTTAGGGCTTCCTGGTACTGAGGTGCTTGGGGAACACACAGTAGTGGTTCCAGACCTGGAGACAAAGTGTGATCTGTAGGATCCAGTAATGCCAGGACAAAAAGCCCTGTGCCTGAAATATTGAGATCTGGGTGAACACATACCCCCCTCTACTATTGCTATACTGTATCCTTTGCCTGTAATAAAGCTGTCTTGTTAGTATAAGCCATTTGATCCCTATAAGTCTTTTCAGCAATGAAACATGTAAAGTAATGATATGTAAACACAGGTGAGGATATTTCAACGTGTATAAATGGCTCCAGCCAGACATGAGCCTCCATGGTAACAAAGGATGCTGCTGGGAACTGCTAAGTGTGAACCAAGGAGCTATCATGGATACTTCTATTTAATTCATTCATTTGCAATATCATTTATTACTTAACTACAGTCAAAGTACCATTTTAGGGTCTATGAGTTATGTACAACTATGAATAAAACATAGCTGTTCATAATCCAAATAGGGAGACAAGAGATATATGCAAATAATTGGACTCCAAAGCAGAATTGGACTCCAAAGCAGAATTTTATATATTCCTTAAGATTGGTGTTAGAGATGAAGTATACCCTCCCTGAAATTCATGTTGAAGACCTAACCCCCAGTACCTCAGAATGTGACTGTATTTAAAAAGAAAGTCTTTAAAAAAGTAATTAAGTAAAATGAGGTGATTAGGGTGATTAGGGGGAGTCTTAATCCAATATGACTAGTGTCCTTATAGGGGAGAGGATTAGGATATAGACAAATACAGAGGGAAGACTGTGTGAAAACACAGGGAGAAGACAGCCAGCTACAGGGAGAGAGGCTCAGGAGAAACCAACATTGCCAACACCTTGGTCTCCGACTTCTAGCCTCCAGAACTCTGAGAAAATAAATGTATGTTGTTTCTGGGGTACTATGTTGTGGCAGTTCTTGCAGACTAACACAAGTGGTATGAAATATCATGACCTCTCTCATAGACCAGCATGGAGAAGGGAGTGATTGCTTCAGGCCATGAGTAACAGGTTTTGACTGAAACTTAAAGGTAGGCAGGACTGATTTATATTTACAGAATGCAGAGTGGGTGGGAGGAAGATAGATTTGATAATATGAGCAATGTACCAGAAGAGGGAAGATACAGTGTGCCTGGTGAATGGTAAGTAGCTTAAACTTACAAGCTGGGGTGGGTGTTCAGGGTCTTGGCAAAGGTTTGAAGCTTAATGCTTATGTAGTAGGGAGAGCACTAAAGACATTTACTTAGAACATAAGAAAATTGTTGTTGGCTAGGGAAGATGGATGCAAGGAAGGAGAGATAGGGCAGGGGGTGGAAGGAGAGATGGGGCAGGGGCTGGAAAGAGATGGGGCAGGGGGTGGAAGGAGAGAGGAGGGATACAGCTGCTAAAGGGTCACTGCAGTAGGCCAAGTATATAAACTAAAGGTGGCCTGGAGGGGCAGTGGCATTTATTTTTTTGTGTTTGGTCAGTTCTGGCCAGGATTTGTCCTGACAGGGTTTTTATCTCATTTTTCTTACATGGGGTTTTGTTTTGAATCTGAGAACTTAGAAAAGTACAGGTAGGAAATGTGTAAATTATAATTGTGTATTCTCAGGACATTTCATGTTAAACACTAACTTTTCATGTGAAATTATCTCTTTAGGGAGAATGTCAGCTGCTTGATGTCAGAGCAGTATCTTTTTCTATCTCCCTCAGGGTACGCAGCTAAAGGTTGAGTACACAGCAGACTGTTAAATATTTGTGATACGGTGACAATGTACACAGTGACAGAGTGAGGTTATGTGAGGACTTGGGTCTGTGACATCTGGATGTGATGCTTGTGATGATATGTTCAAGCATGTGCACTATGGTGGTGTCCACTGTTACAGACACATCCGTTGATACAGGTTACTTGAACTAATCACTCCTGGGACAGAGAGCAGGTGACTTTTGATAAGAAATGGCTGGAAGGATAGGGGACGTCAGTGTCTATGTGATTTACCACATGTGAATGATAATTAGCTAGTCATCTTACTTATCACGAAGACAGGAAATCAACATGTGCCAAATGACCGGGAGGAAGTTGTTCAACACATCCTCCATACCTAGAGGTTCTATCTCAACAAGGCACAATGTTTACGCTTCTTTAGACCCTGTGACCTAATAAAGGAAGTGACTCAGAGAAATCCTATTGCCACTTTAGGGGACAGTGGAGGGCAAAGTATTATGTTTGTGTCTGGAGGATGGTTTCAATGTGAAGCATGTACCATTGGTAACACATTTTTAACTGTGTCCTTCTCATTTCCTTACAGAATATAAAACAGATCACTCATCTGTTGAATGAAGGAAGGCTTTGGAATATTCTGGCTGAGACAATCCAAATACAACCAAACAGCCACTTCTTTTACAACCCTTGTGTTAATTAGAGTACAGCTTAACATGTCAGATGCTTCTTAAACAGGAGGGCTATAAAGGATTGTGGTCTGGCACAACTGACAATTGAATGACAGTTGTTAAAAACAGTACCAACCCTTCTTTTTGGTCATCTCCAAGGAAATAATGTTTAAATCTCACATTAGAAATTTATTCTGCAATTTAGTACTAAAATTCAAATTATGATTTCACAACACCAGGATTACCAACAAGAATAGCAATATCTTAACTGAATTAGGTACACTGCCTTCCCTTCCCTTATTGCATAATATGGACTCTAGCATGTGCTTCCACTGATGAAAAATAACCATCCCCAAAATATAATTAAACAAGTACCTACTACTTGTTTAATTTTTTAAAGGAGATGTAAGGGATTTAGAAGAAACATAAAATTTAGGCTTTGCCTTAAAGTTCAATAGAATTAATTCATTCATGCAGCCCACACAATCTGGTGAGTTATATATGCAGGGCTAACACACACACTAAAATGTCAGGAGGTAAACGCTGTCATGTAGTAAAGGACAAAGTTCAATAGAAGCAGAGAAGGCAGAAAATTGTTCAGGCCTAGAGAATTTGGAGAAGCTTTCTCACAGAGTTGATGTTGGGGCTTGGTCTTGTGGTTGAGAAGACTGTCAAAGGACTAGGGGGAAATGTGTAAAGTCACTTTAAAGGGAAGAAACACCTTACAGGAAGGTATAATTTTGAAGCTTAAGGCAATTTGGTTGGAGAGATGAGTTTAACTTTCTACCAGTGTAATCATTAGATAAATACTTCAAGATAATAATGATAATAATTTCACAAAGAATTTGTAAAAGAGGCAGTTTCCTAAATTCAATAAATAATCGTTGATCCATGATGTATCATTTCCTCTTTTTTCATCCTTCATTAATTTGGCCTTACTTAACCTCCAAGTATAAGCAAAAATAAAAAAAAGCAGCCTTGCAGAGAAGTTGTATTAGGTTGTTTTCATTGGTATAAAACATACCTGAGGCAGGGTATAAAGAAAAGTGAATTAAGCGGCTCACAGTTCTGCAGGCTGTATTAGCATCTGCTTCTGGTGAAGGCCTCAGGAAGCCTACAATCATGGTGAAGGGGGAGCAGGTGTCTCACAGGGCAAGAGTGGGAGCAAGAGATTGAAGGGGGAAGTGCCATACACTTTTAAACAACCAGATCTCATGAGAACTCACTCACTGTGGTGAGGACAGCTCAAAGAGGACGATGCTAAACCATTCATGAGGAATCTGCTCACATGACCCAAACATCTCCTCCCAGGCTCCACCTCCAACACTGGGGAATACATGAGATTTGGAAGGGACATACATCCAAACTGTATCAGGAGTTAAAAACCAAATCCTTAAAAAAATGTTTTGTTTGCCTATAAAATTTCAATTCAGTCACTATTCCAGTTACTAATAACCCAAATAAGATATAGAAAAGGTAGTAGCTTAATTACACTAAAACATGGAAAATATCATTTGAGGAAGAAAAAGGACTGAAATTCTTACTTGTCTTTAGGCCTGGATTAACACTTAGCAGACTCTGGGATACTCTGCTAAGGATAGCTGCTGTGGCTGAAACAGAAAGAGAAGAAAACCATTAGTCATCCCTGTCAAAACAATCTGATGTGGCCCTGTGTAAACTAAAAATAAAATCCTAAGTTCCCTCAACCAACTGAATGGACCCTTTCTTGGCCAAGGAGACCCCAGAGAAACCTGCAAACTAGGGTTCCTGGCCACAATGGGAAGGGAGGTCGGATATGGCTCCCCTTTGGAGTTTAGGCACAAGTGAGCATTAATGTTAAAATAGAGATCATAAGATTGACCAAATAGACTCTTTGGGCAATAAGATACCAATTATAAACTAGACCTTTGGCTATGCAAGGCAAGGGTTAAGTCATACCTGTAGGCCATAAAGCTTGCTAAACAGGTCACTTTGTGGCTGACACTGACATATTATCCTTATGTAAGTTTAAATATTTCTTTATGCTAACTCTAAGCTTTTGTACAAAGTTTGTTCCTTTAACCAACTGCAGATTAAAGAATCTCTGAACCAAACTATGACCTGCAAGTCCCCACTTGAAGACATCCTGCTTTTTCAGGCCAAACCAATGTATACTTTCCATGTAATGATTTATGTCTTTGCCTGTAACTCCTGCCTTCCTGAAACATACAGAACCAAACTGGAATCTGATCTAGAACAATTCCCACCACCATCACAGATCCTTGCTTCAAATCAGAGAACACTTTAAAGTTTCATCACTTCTTTCTCTAAGTTGAGCACTAAAATAAAACTTTTGATCAAGTTTCAATAAGTTAGTATAACTGACAACTATGCATTACTTGAGAAAGTTTTGATAGTTCAAAGGAAGAAGCAAATTAAGTTAATCGAAATAACAGAGAGTGAAAGTAAACTTCTGTAGGCGATAGATAGGTTTATGGCATACATGCAGTAATAATTTCATGGATGTATACTTATCTCCAAATTCATGAAGCTGTACACATTAAATATTCACAGATTTTTGTATGCCAACCATGCCTCCATAAAGTGGTTTTAAAAATATGTTAATTATGGGATAGCACATAAACATATGTGTTATTTTGGTCAAAATTACATAGGAAGTTTGTCTCAATTTTCAACTTGAATCTGAGAAAACTAATGGATGACAGTTTCCAGGCCTAACATCAGCAGTAAAGTTGACAAATTTTTCCACGATGGCAGAAATGGAATGCGGAGGTCAGTTGTGAGACCCTAAGGAGAATCCAGAGCCAAAGCTCAGGCCTGGAAACACTTGGGGAGCCCTGGCCAGCCTTGAATCTTCACAAACCAGCATTTAATTTTTCTAGTGAACAGACATCTGGTAACTTCGCCTTTATTGTGCATTTGGTGACATTTTCACAAAGCAAAAAGTCTTAGTCAGCTAGCACTCCTGACAATATGTAATGAATCAAGACATAAAAGGAACAAATGGTACCCTCATGGAAAGACCACAGATTTGTGCTAGTGCTGAGAGGGTGCTGGTTAAAAAGTAAATGACAATGAATAAAACTACGCTGGCTTAACAAATGGAAGTGTCATTCTAGTCATCAACTTTAATTGGTGTCAGAGCCATGTACCTAATGTCTAGAGGTGCTGAGCAGTAAGGAAAGACAGTAAGCAGAGAATCATATCCAGTAGTAACAAAAAATACTGAAACCATCATGAACTGTGGTCTTGTTATGATCTGCAAGGATTTCATTTATTAACTATTCCCAATAAATCAACAAATAGGCGCTTTTAAATGCTGGGTTATAAAATAAACTAGCTGCAGCCCCTGGCATCAGTGAGCCCACATTTTTCTGGGCAGGGATCTATAAAGAAGAAGTGGTTAAGCACTTGAGGAACAATGGAATACCTATTAACAAATCTGGACAAACTTCCTGGGGAAGGTGACTCCTTGAGACAGGTGCTAAATTGAGGATAAAGGGTAATGTAGAGGAAAAGAAAGGTCAGTTGGGGTCAAGGAAACAAAGGTGCAGAAGGTACAAAGGTGCAGAAGACACAGCCTGGGCATGTAAAGAGCTGTGATCTGTTGGGAGTGCATGGATGGAGCTGGGGATGTGTTGAATTAGGGAAGAAGCAGGAGCACATCAGGGAGAACCTTGCCAAAGAACTTAATTTTGATTCTGAAAACACCGGGGAACTACTAATTTGCTATGCTCTGACGTGGAGTGCCTCACAGTGGCCTTACCAAGACTAGAACTGACTGCAGTTGAACTTTCCCTACTTACACCCAACCTTATACTCAACTTCCCAACAGAAGCACACAGCTGGGCCTTGGCTAATCTGTCTTTAAAAAGGGGATAGTAAGGAGCTGACAAGATGGCCAAACAGGAAAAGTTCCAGTCTGTAGCTCCCAGCGAGATCAACACAGAAGGCGAGTAATTTCTGCATTTCCGATTGAAGCTGGGAAAAAAGAACAAAGCAGGAGGCATCACATCAGCTGACTTCAAACTATTCTACAAGGCTACAGTAACCAAAACAGCATGGTACTGGTACAAAAACAGATATATAGACCAATGGAACAGAGCACAGGCCTCAGAAATAACACCACACTTCTACTACCATCTGATCTTTGACAAACCTGACAAAAACAAGCAATGGGGAAAGGATTCCCTATTTAATAAATAGTGTTGGGAAAACTGGCTAGCCATAAGCATGAAAACTGAAACAGGACCCCTTCCTTACACCTTATATAATAATTAACTCAAGACAGATTAAAGTCTTACACATAAGACCTAAAACCATAAAAACCCTAGAAGTAAACCTAGACAATAGCATTCAGGGCATAGGCATGGGCAAAGACTTCATGACTGAAACACCAAAAGCAATGGCTGCAAAAGCCAAAATTGACAAATGAGATCTAATTAAAGAGCTTCTGCACATCAAAAGAACCTTTCATCAGAGTGAACAGGCAACCTACAGAATGTGAGAAAATCTTTGCAATCTATCCATCTGACAAAGGGCTAATATCAACAATCTACAAGGAACTTAAACAAATTTACAAGAAAACAAACAACCCCATCAAAAAGTGGGCAAAGGATATAACAGACACTTCTCAAAAGAAGACATTTATGCAGCCAACAAATATATGAAAAAATGCTCATCATCATTGGTCATTAGAGAAATACAAACCAAAACTACACTGAGATACCATTTCATGCCAGTTAGAATGGTGATCATTAAAAACTCAGGAAACAACAGATGCTAGTGAGGTTGTGGAGAAATAGGAACACTTTTACACTGTTGATGGGAGTGTAAATTAGTTCCACCATTGTGGAAGACAGTTTGGCAATTCCTCAAGGATCTAGAACCAGAAATACCAATTGACTCATCAATCTCATTACCGGGTATATACCCAAAGAATTATCAATCATACTATTATAAAGACACATGCACACATATGTTTATTGCAGCACTATTCATAATAGCAAAGACTTGGAACCAACCCAAATGACCATCAATGATAGACTGGATAAAGAAAATGTGGCACATTTATACCATTTAATACTATGCAGTCATAAACAAGGATGAGTTCATGTTCATGTCCTTTCCAGGGACACAGATGAAGCTGGAAACCATCACTCCCAGCAAACTAACATAGGAACAGAAAACCAAACATTGCATGTTCTCACTCTTAAGTAGGAGTTAAACAGTGAGAACACATGGACACAGGGAGGAGAACATCACACACTGAGGCCTATTAGGGGGTGGGGTACTAGGGGAGGAATAGAATCAGATAAATCTAATGTAGATGATGGGTTGATGGGTGCAGCAAACCACTGTGGCACATGTGTACCTATGTAACAAACCTGCACATTCTGCACATGTATCCCAGAACTTGAAGTATATAAAAAAAAAAAACTTAAAAAAATGGGTACAGTAAAGTATCTATCTATCTATCTATCTATAAGGTTTAAATCAGTTAGTATATTCAAATCATTTAGTTTACAATACAATTTGTGATTAGTAAATGTTATACGTGCTTTATCATTGTTACTGTTTTTGTCACTGTTATTATTGCTAGCCACGACCTTGAAAGCAGGGGCCTGTGTTTTCCTATGGAGAACTTGATAATGTTTCAAGTTCTTTGTACACTTAGGGTTTTGCTGATGTGAAAACGGGATGTTGTGATAAACCCAGCAAGACTATTCAGGCCATCCCTGTGCAGGCTGTATGTAGGCAGTGGGTTCTGTTCTCTAAGGGTGTTTGGCAAAGTGGTATCAGTAGAGTAGGGGATGGAAATCTACTTATGTCAATGATTCAGCCTGAGACTGAATGATGCCAATCCCAGTTCTCTAGTGTGTTATTAAGGGAGCAAGACTAGGAGAATCAATGTTCTGGCAAGAATCACAATTCACCAGTTGTGTGACAATGGCATTTAGAACCACCCCTGAATAGACAGTGCAAACACGAGTAAACACAATACCATATACAGCAACAATTCTATACAATTACAGGAGGTAATGCATATAAAGGGCCTCACACAGCATCTGGCAAAAAGTAAGCATTGGATAATGTTAGCAATTGTTATTACTGTTAGCTGTGGTTATGATAATGATAATGATCATGGTGATGTTGTAATGGTCATGGAATTTTAATTTAAAGACTTCCTCTGAGAGCTTTTTCTTTCTCCCTCAGGCAGCTTAGTTGCCCTCCACCCAGCAGCTCTTGTTAAAATCACATATTTGCCTGTGAGCAGTGGTACCCAATAATTTCCTAAGGAGGGTATTGCAGCTTTCTTCTTTGTAACCTCTATAATAAGCACATGGTAGGGTATCTAGTAGAATAATAAAGTTTGCTAAATAAATAAGGCAAGCAAAAATGAATTACAAATCCTTTAAACTTTGGCTTTTGGGCTAAAAGGGAATCAAATAAAAATAGTCGATTCTCTTATTGAAGTCCATTTATCCTTGCCCATATTCCAGAAATTTTCTCTGCCCAGATCTCAACCACTAAAGCTCTTTCCAGACTCACCTTTGCCTTTCTGTGCTTCCTTTCTGTCAAACTATGATTACTATCACCAAAGAGTATTCAGTTTAGAGTCCTTATCTCCCTCCAATCTGCCCTTGCAATAAGGATCAAGTTCAAGCTCATTGTTTGACAACACTGACGCCATGCTGCACACCATCTTGCTGCTTCTGGAGAGGCTAAGTACATTTTATGTATTTTCTCATTTTACCTTCAAAACAATCCCCTGAAATGGGTTATGTTTTGCAGATGAGGGATCTGAGGCTCAGAGAAGTTAAGTAACTTGTTTAAGGGTACCCAACAATCACATGGTAGAGCCCAAATGTGACCTGGAGCCGATTCTGACTCCATCCCACGCCACTGTTCCCCAAACTTGCCTGATCATCAAGATCTCTGAGGCATTTATTAAACATACCAAGTCTAGGGCCCTGGCCCAGAGTGACAGAGTCTGAACCTCTAGGTCCCTCACTCTACATTTTGGAAAGGTCCTGGGAATGTGTATGCTTACTTTGCCCTTCCACGCCCCTCCCTGCCAGGTGATTCTTATGACAAGACACAAAATATGTTTAGGAAACTTTTTGCTATACTTTGTTGCTCTGGTCAGCATCACCATATTCTTTGCAGGGCTCTGCCTCTAGGGCTCCCCACTATGTGCCACAGTTGGTACTCATGAGGAGGTACTTGCTAAAGTACATACTGATTTGATTTATCTCAATGTCACAAGCATTCTGCAAATTTATATTGATGAGGCCAGGTTGCTGAGGCTTTGGGCAGTAATACCCTTCAGGGATCAATTCTCAAAGAAACCAGGTGAGCAGCCAGGTCCCCTCCTTTTGCTCTGTGGTTAGATACTGCTCAGCGGATCCTCAGGCTGCAATCGTCTTTTTGGTCATGGCTACCCCTCGGCACACCCAAGTCCACCAGGTCTGAGTGCAGTGACAGTTCTAAGCTGGAATTTCCTTTCTTTTGTGGCTCAGTGAATTAATTGAACTCCCATCCATAGTCTCTTCCGAACCAAAGTGTATTATCTCGTACATGTTATGACTCTTGGCAGCTCTAAAGAAGCCTGTGTAATCTAAACAGGAAATCTCTGAGCCTTTCCAATAGACAGTATTACCTCCACACATCTCCATGAGTGAGTGTATTTCTTTTATACTTGAACAGTAAATCATACGGCATATTATATGAGCTAGAGAATTTAAACAAATAAAACAGGAACTGTGAAATGGTGCTGGTTGTTTCAAACACTTTTTAATGCTCTACGGAAAAATAATAGATAACAAATTTGGAAGAGAAACCAGTGTCATTAAAAAAAAAAAAGCACATGTTTAAATAAATCATCAGCCACATTTTGCTATAAATGTATTTTGAGAGTAGCAGGGCTTCCAGGTAACAAGAATCAATGTGCAATGATAAAGACTTTCTTTTCTCACAGATCCTGTCTGTGGCTTAGAGGGACAAATGTGGAGGTTTCCTAATAACTTCAAGCTTTACATATTTATTTCCTGCCTAGCAGTGCTCTGCTTGGTGAGTTTTTCATAAACATCCCCCTGACATAAGCTTATGCATATGCTGAGATGTCTGCTTCCAATTATAGACAGATACTAGAGTCTGGCTTTTCAAATGTATCTCCTAGCACGATAAGGCCAGTTAAAGGTGCAGCAGTGACGTCCAGGGAATACATTGGTGGTGGTGGTTATACAAAGAGTACTAAGAGGAGCAGTTAATATGAATGCTGGCTCTCAGCTGGCCTGTGTCTTCCTTCCGCAAAGCTTCCCAGTAGTTCCTCCAACTTTTCCTTCCTACTGTTACAAGAGCAGTGAAACATCCTGCCCAGCTAGCCACCCTAAAAGCTACTTTTCATTAGAGAGAACAGCAGAGGTGTCAACACCGGGCCATAATTACTAAGAGAGTCTTCTAACGCCATGTGATAACAGGGGCACAGATTAATCAGCAATGCTAAAAGGAATAAACAGAATCACAGTTTGGCACTGGGCCAAGATTAATCCTAGGTAGGCCAACCAGGAGCATATGAATGAGATTGAAAGGATATTCAAAGAGACTATTAGAAGGTTAGATGGAGCTGTAAGGGAGAAGGACAGAAGTATCTATCTCTTCCCTTACGATGTTATCATAGATGCTTTTAAGACCTGTGAATTCACTTATTCAAAACAATAGTGAGGATGATTTAATTAAGTCTGGAGCTCAGATGGTGACTCATAGGTAGTATGCTGGAGCCACCTTCTATTCCCAGTTCTATGTTCAGTTGCATCACATTATCAACTTGAAATCAGCCACAGTGGGAATATTTACACCACAAAAATTGGCAAGTCCTACAGATAAAGACTTCCAACCTTCTAATCCTGTGCAAAACCATCCACCTTTCAAGGTCAATCTGAGTGCCTTCTTTATGAGGTATTTTTTTTTCTCCCAGTTGGAATCCATCTCTGCATTCTTTATGCTTCTACAACATTGATTTCATTTTTAATGTCTGGACAGTGGCACTTACTATTCTATGTCTGATATGTTAGTTATCTAACTGTGCAATGAATAATATGCTTGAAGTCTGAAGGTAAGGATCATGGTTCATTCTCCTTTTGATCCATCACAGCATTAGCACAGTTCCTTAAATATAGGGAGTACTCAATACATATTTGTAAAATTACTAAATATTTTACTTTCAAAAAATGTTGTGAGGGATTATGATTTTACTTATATTATTACTTTGAATTTACCATATATTTTGTGGTCTCTGAAGTCTCAATTTGCACAAAAAAATATTCTAAAGTAGATCATCATATCCTATAACAAGTCTCCTTCTAGAACCATGAATACTCAAATTTGAGGCAAAGTCAACATATTTTAACTAGGCTTTTGATATCTAGTCCCTTGCTAGTGTTTGATAAGGGAAAATAATAAAAATAAGATTAATTTATTTGACTCCCTGTCACCCGCATGAATCATTTGTCTGGTTTTGCATGCAGCAGCATGTTTGTCTTTTGATACTGACATGTGGTACTCATTGCTTGGTAACTGTTTACTAGGCTGATACTGGTAGTAGTGATGCTTAAGTCCTAGGAATTAGTTGTTTTGGCAAATTCATAGATCTTCTTGTTCAGACCAGGTAGCATTCAGCATGTCAGAGGTGTCCTAAGAAAGCATATATTTTGGTAGATATTTTAAGGTGTATTTTTCCATCTATGGGCAAAGGCATCTTTCATAAACAGGTTGGTCTGGGCTCCTGCCACTCTGCCTCTCATTTCCAAGCTCACGCTTCAATGTCCATCCAACATTTCTTGAATAAATTTCATTCTCTTGGAAGTAGGTATTTGAGAGCTAGAAAAAGTTATCCTGAGTTACAGTTGCTGTGTGTAAGTACTTAATAATGTGCCAGGCACTGTCCTAGTTGCTGAGGATTCAACGGTGAAAAGAGCAGATGGAATTCTGCCTTCCTAGACCTGGGGATTCAATGGTGAGAAGAACAGATGGAATTCCCTTCCTGATTCCAGTGTGTATGGGGACAAACACATAAGCAAACAAACGTGTATTATAATGTTTTAATAAATGTTTGTATTAAACACAGCTAGGAAGATGTGGGGAGAGTGGGTCTTATAGATCTGCAAGTATGGTAATGAGCTCCACAGATGTTTTTGGAAGAACATTCCAGGCAAAATGAAGCAAGAATATAGGTCCTGAAATGGGTGTGAGAAGTAGAAAGGAGGTGCGTATGGTAGGAAAAGAGACAGTGAGAGAAGAATAGAAGGATTTGAGGTTGTAGAGGTGCAAGAGGCCAGAAGTTACAGGGTCTTGCAGCCTGGAATGAACTTACAAACTGTTCATCATGTCAGATTCCATGAAATAGACCCCAGCGAGCTGGAATTGCTATTGTTTTTCCCCTTATGATGTATCTTTCCCACTTCAATCCTTTATTGTCATAGTTGGGAATTGGGAGGTCTTGGGGATGGGACCTGAGGCTATGTGGTATGTGGCTTTACTTCACTAATTACTTTTATTCCATGGCACTTGGTCTGAGTTACAGGCACAGACCAGAGAGCATTTGTTTTTTCAAGACATATTATTGAGCACTTATTATGTGCAAGGTACTTTACTAGGCACTGGGATATGGTGGTGAACAGACTAATGCTGGCCCCAGGTTTCATTTTTCTCTATTCCCCTAAATGGATCCTTTGCCCTAGACCAATGTGTCTGCTCACCACCTGGCACATTCCTGATATTACGTCTCTGTCTACCTTATACCATTCTCCTTGCTTTCTCCAGAATAGGGAGAAGATCACAGGCAATTCCCATCTATAAAGTAGAAATAATATTTCAAAAGATGAAATAATATATGTGAAGTACCAAGCAGAATGCCTGGCACGTAGTAAGGTAAGTGCTTCTCATTAAATGGTATTTATTATATATGTCACTCATCGGATAATTATGTCTTATGCTGTACCTTGCATTGTTTGCTTTGCATGTGTTTACGTAGTTGCTCCCTCAATTAGATTGCAAATCTGTTGAAAGTAGCAACCTCATTGTATCTCTTCCAACTCTCAGCAGACTCTCAATAAATATCTGTAATGTGTTGACTATCTGACATTTTATTCTAACAAATTCTTTCTAAATTAATAACAAGCAGTCTTAGCAGAAACATACATACATTTTACTGATTTATCTGTTACATTTGTATGTAGTAAAGCAGAAAACTGTGATGCAGCTCCCCTCACATACTTGACTCAAACATTTTAGATTCACTTTCTAAAGGCCAATATTGGAAAGGGATTGTTGACATTATCTTTTGGCCAACATGGAAGTGGTTCCAGAAACTTTTTTCAGTAGAAAATAGAAGCTCTACTAGAAAGTGAATGAAGATGGATAAGGTGACAGTCTATCTAGACATGTCCTTGGGCAGTAAGGTACCTGCCTGGTGCTTAGTTTTCTGAACTTTGCCCTTTTTTGTTATGCCTCCTGTAGTTCTTGGCTCTATTGAGAATTATTCTTTATGGGTACTGAATTTTAAATCTAAATCTAACTTTAGTTAGAATTTTTAAAATGGACAGTTAAATGAGAGTCAAAACTGTTATCAAATCACACAACATTATTTAAAGTGAAAAATTATACCAGGTATGAAAAAAATAGTTTTATGACATTTTTCTGGCAGGAATATGTTTAAACTGAAAAGTAGCTATATATACACTTTTTTTTTTCATAGCTATAGGGCAGGCAAAGCCTTAAAGTCTAGAATATAAATTTTGTTTCCATGTTTGAATTCTAGTTACTTTGATGACAATATGACATAAAGAAAAAAGTCAAAAGCCTTATTGACAACCCATATATGGTCGCTCCACTGGGCATAGATGCCTTGCACAGTGTGTCTTTGTGTCAGCCTGAAGGGGTACCCTGCCCCATAGGCTTTTTGGCAGAAGACAGACACTGTATGGCTTTAAGTATTCCCTGATCGAATGTGGGAAAAGAAGCAGTTAGCCAAGTTCTGAACACAGTATTTATTGTGCTGAGGCCAGGAGTCGGGGGAAATGGGGGAGGGACAGAACTGCCACACAACTTCTGCCTTGCTCTTCTACTTTCTGGTGGATGTAAATTAAGAAGGTTGACAAAAATACCTTTGGGTAGATGAGGCAAGGAAGATCCAGGGCTTTAAGTACATAATTCGAGTTTATAATTCAAGATTATGATCTGCAGCAAATGCTCTGTGTGTGTGTGTGTGTGTGTGTGTGTGTGTGTGTGTGTGTGTATAAAATGAACTTTCTAGCAGCAGCTGGTGCCACTGAAGAGCAACCAAAATAGTGTGTGACCATCTAGATTACAAATGAGTTTGGTTTGCTATTACCCCTAAATTAGAAAATCTAGTCTTTTTTTTTTTTTTTAAGGGAACAGCATGTACAAAAGGGGATCTATAGAAGCCAGAAATGGTTGGGCCACCAACACCATTTCAAACAATAATCCCAACAAGACATTTCTCTTTCTAAAGAACACCACCAAAAAAGAATTAAAAACTTACATGGAAAGTATACTCTATTTTTGGCTTCTTAGGGGTTGTGCTCCCAGAAATTTCCTTTCTATTCCTGGAAATTTTAAGTCCCTGTCTGAATGGCTGTCTCTACTTCCTAATTTCGCCTATTCTGAATCTACTTTGGTTTTACTTCTAATTCTTCCATTCCACTAAACCTGTCCTTGTCAAATCCAATAGTCCCTTCTCATTTTTTACGTTACTTAACTTCTCAGATGCATTCGACACAGCACATTACTGTCTTTTAAAAATATGCTCTTTGGTTTAGCTTACAGGATGCCTGATCCACTTGGTGTCCCTTCTAGATCACTGACTGTTTTTTCTTGGTCTCCCTTATTAGCTTCTCCTCCTCTGCCTGACCCATAAATACTGTCCTGTCACAATTTTCCCTCTACTTTTCCGACTTTTTTTTTTCCTGCAAAGGGAATCTCATCAAGTCTCATGGCTTTAAATATCATCTCTATGTTGATGGTTCCAAATTTCTATCTTCAGTCTGAGGAGCCTCTCCATTGAACTTCAGACTCTACTCAGCCTTTTCGGCATCTTCACTTGGTATCCAATAGGTATTTCAATCCTAACACAGAACTCTTGAGTAATTTTAGAAAAAACTCATTTTTTCTAAGTTCTTCTCTATCTCTGAAAATTGTTTCACCATCTACTCAGATACTTAAGCCAAAAACTTTTAAGTCATCTGTGTCATTTCACTTTCTCTAACTCCTACCAACTCATTTAACCATAAACAAGTTCTTTCAGTTCCATCTCAGTCCATTCACTTCTCTCCATCTCCTCTGCTATTATTACAGTCCATGCACCTAGCACCTTTTTCCTGAACAATCAAATAGTTTCCTAACTGGTTTTCCTACTTCCACTTTTGCCTCCCTACTTCCACTTTTGCCTCCCTTCAATTAACTACCAAAAATTAACATTTTTAAGGCATAAATAAGATCACGCTACTTCACTGGCTAAAATTCTCTAGTGGCTTCCCATGTAATCAGGGTAAAGTCCAAATTCCTTATTATGGCCACCAAGATCCCCATGTGGGAAATATGATCACATACAAATGATCTTTCCTAACAGAAAAACGTAAGCCAAGTGTATGCTGTAAGCAAGCAGCATAACAGTGTGAGAGGATACTATGACTTCCAAAAAATTGTAGAAGTCACATTAAAATGTGGACTATTTGTAATACTTATTTCCAAACATTAGAATCTATCTAAAGCTTCTCAGAATTTACATTGTTTTCCCTCTGTGAACATTTTCTTACAATAGATTGGCATATGTGGGTATACTTTAGAAATATTAAAATGTATAGCCACATAATTTTCATTATAACTAATTTTATATATATATATATATTTTTTTTTTTTTCAAATTTCTACTGCTAGGATGCAGGCTTAGAAAGAACCCTCCCTTTTTTCTTGAGCTTAACCATATTATGTGCTGACTATTCATAACTAGACACATATATAAAGGTAAGGGGATGATATATCCATACTGTTTGAAAATATCTCCCTTAAATCTATTTCTTGATGATGAAAAATATTGTGATGAAGAGCTGATTATACACAATCATTTGTCAATACATTTACAGTGAGCATATCCTAAATGCTAGCTCTTTACTAGGTTAGGACTAAGGAAAAATAGTTTAGTACATGATTCCTGAGCTTAAAGTTACAATCTAGTCAGGAAGCAAAACTAACAACAGAACAGATGTCCCCAGAGGCTCCTAAGAGCTAAAATGTTTAGAACTAGCTCATGCCCAAGAGTGATACATTTCTGCTGAAAGTTTCTGTAATTAGTAACATGAAGTATAGCTCATTTTGTAAAGCCAGAAAAAAAATCCTTATTTTTTCTTTAGCAGTTTTTTTTTTCTTTGCTGTAGAGTTTATAAAACTTCAAGGGTATATCTGTCAGGCCTCCATGTGCAAGCCTGGACCCAGAAAGTCTGAAGTCCTGCCTGCCTTGGCTGATCGCCCCCAACGCCCTGCCTGGGTTCCATTATCCCTGATAGCCCAGCAGAGCTTTCCCCGGACATTAAGCTTCTCTCCCCACTCCGCCATATTAACTGTTATTATGATAATGTGAACACTCCCCACCCCACCCTGCCATCTTAACTGTTCTTGCTCGGTGAATATCCCTCCGACCCCCCCTCACCATCTTAACTACTCTTATGCCTTACCACACCTGTCATTGTAACTGAACTTATGGTAATGTATACTTTTGCCTCTACCCCCACCACTGTAACTGATCTTACTCTGTAACTTTCCACTGCCCACCCTAAACCTATAAAGCCAACTCCTATCCCACCACCTTTATCTGATGCCCTTTTTGGCCTCAGCTCACCTGCACCCAGGTGAATAAATGGCCATGTTACTCACACAAAGCCTGTTTGGAAAATCTCTTCATTAAATGCATTTAATATTTGGTACTATTGGATGTTAATAACAATATCCTTGTTAACTGCCCATGTTTAAATTTCGTAGGACACAGGTATGTATTTTTTGCGTATCACCAGGGTGCAAAAAATGCCACATTATTGTACTTCTCTAAAATGATTTAAGTCTGACTGTGAGCCTGCCCAACTTTTACCAGGTTAGTGGGATATTCAATTTCAGTCATCACTATGGCTCTATTTGCTACTACTGGGTCAAGCGAGGGTCCTTGGAGATCTTACATGGAGGTAAACATTTTAAAAAGCCTTTATAGTCATTCTCTTTCTTCTCCTTGGGTCTTAATTCTCCTTAACTCCAAAGATGCTCACTTTTTTTTTTTTTTGAGTCGGAGTCTTGCTCTGTTGTTAGGCTGGAGTGCAGTGGTGTGATCTTGGCTAACTGCAACCTCCACTTCCCGGGTTCAAGTGATTCTCTTGCCTCAGCCTCCTGAGTAGCTGGGACTACAGGCACATGCCGCTACGCCCAGCTAATTTTTGTATTTTTAGTAGAGACAGGCATTCACCATGTTGGACAGGATGGTCTCGATCTCTTGACCTCCTGATCCACCCGCCTCGGCCGCCCAGAGTGCCGGGAACAGGCGTGAGCCACCATTCCCAGGCGGCCAATGCTCACTACTTTTCCACAATTTGTAAACAAACCAAGGAAGAAAAATCCCATCCTGGACTTTCAAACTCCCTAGAGCCAACAGAGTAAAAAGATTTGGCAGGAACAAAATGCAAATTAGTACATCAACAAATACTCCAGGCACATTTGAAATGTTAAATTGCTAATGTTAACCTTCCATTCTTACTAAATGACTCAGAAGTGTTGAAACAGCAGTAATTTTCTTTAGTCATTATTTCCTTGGAATTGTAACCTAGGGTAGAGCAGTAATTTGTGCTCTATGCAAAAAAAAAAAAAAAAAAAAAAAAAGTCCTCTATGGCCTATAAAGCTTGCCGCTCAAAGTAGTCTGGTCTGTGGGCCAGGAGCATCAGCATTCCCTGGAAGCTGGTTAGCAATGCAGGATGTCAGGCCCCACCTCTGACCTTCAGAATCTTAATCTGCAAGGTCCCCAGGTGATTCACGTGTGCCTTAAAGTTTGAGAAGCACTTCCCTAGGTGGTTTTCCTCCTTTTTCCTGTTCTACTTCTCAAACACAAGGCATAATCTTAGCATTTCTCATGGACCCTGAGAAAAACCTAGATGAATAATGAAAGTTAAGATTTTTAAAAAGGCTTCTTTCTATTCTCTAACATTTGGGTGAAAACAGTGTCACAACATCTGGGATTAAGAAATAAATAGACTTCCAATGGGAAGAAACTTCACATTTTACTTCTGGAGGGAACAAAGCATAGATACACTCTGGTTCTAAATTTATGCTTCTAATTTTACTAAATTGTGTATGAAGGGACTTCTGAGCTGGGATTACTAAGTTGTAATTTGAGAAATGAAAGTCCAGCATTTGGTTCAGGTCCCAAACACAGTTTACAGAATGCTTACTACAGACAGCAAGAAAATGTCCTTTGAGCCAGGGTTCAATTAGTTTTCAACAGTCAATAGACTTGTGAAAATTCTATTTGGCCTATAAAATCTGCATTTGACTCAGTCATTTAGATAGCAATGCCAGTTTATTTTCCAACTAAATGATCCTTTCTCCTAATGTCCCCTTAGTAGGGCAAGAATCAGGAATGTTTGCCTGTTACAAATACCCCAGTTCTTCCCTATTCCCATTCCCAATGGAGATTAATCAGAGAAGAAAAAAGGATTAGCTTAACATTTTGTATCATTTTCACATTTTATGACATTTAGGCATGTCATTCACACATTCATTTATTTGTTCCCACTTTTGTCTATTTGCTAATAACTGTTTTTAAGGCTCTTTCATGTCTTCAACATAATGTCAAAGTCAAATCCCTGAAATAATTTACAAGTGAATTTTCATGTTTTTGAAATAATGTTCTCAAACTATGCAGCTTTCCACAGTGATGCTTGGTATAGAGGATTGCCAGGGACAAGACTTAATTTGTCCCCTTCTTAAGAACGTTTGTCAAGTAGCTATTACGTGTACAATCAGTTGTCAAACATACATTAACCAATTTAAGACGCAAGGGTTGTAAGAAGTAGAGTATAAGATAAAGTACAGTGTTTAAGTAAATTACAGCTTAACTGGAGAGCTCAGATAGAAACACACACTGAGAAACAACAGCAGCAAGGATAACTTGGAATTAACAAAGTATTACTAGAGGACCCAACACATTGTCTGGTGAGTCATTACAAATTAGGTCAGTGATGTGGTTGGGATTGCTGAAAGTTGGAACAGCTTAGGAAGGCTATATGGATAAAAAAGACCTTGAAGTGGTCCCTGAAGGATGGCTAGGTAAGTGTTAGAGGAAGAGAAATACCAAGAAAGCCCAGTCAGAAATAATACTATGCATTTATGTAGACACTGAAACACCTCTATCTGAAATAATTATAAAAACAAACTCTCCTCTGGAGGAGCAATTTGGAACAATTCCTGGCATTTTATGAGTAAGTGAGGCTTGATGTGCAGAAATTTGTTCCTCTTTCAAGTGACTTTGGTTTGAAGACTCCCCATCAGCCTTGCCAAAACTTTCTTGGTACTGCACTGATGTCTAAGACTTTCCCTCTTGCCCTACGTCTTTCCTTTCTTCCCTCTTTCTCTCTTTCCTTTTTCTCATTCCTTCTTTCCTTTTTTTTCTCCATCGCTGGGATTAGATTTGTACTGTAGTCTGACATCTCTTCCAGCCTCCTCCAGCTCGCTCTCCATTTTCCTTCATAGGCATTTCCCTAAATCAATCTCTCACACATCTAATTTCCCAGTGAATCTCTTGCAGGGATGCATCTCAGAAAATCTAGGCTAACATGGCAGTCAAACGCTGTATTCCCAAAATCACAACATCTTGAAAAAAATAAATAATGTTACCTAGTCAGCCACTAGCTGGCTGCCGGAGAGACCCAAAAACATTGTCCATGAGCTTAGCAGTCACTTAGCTTCGTTTCTTCTTCTTAGAGTGAAGTACATGTACTGGGTAAAGAGGCTGGCAAGCTTTGCAATAAAAAGAGGACTTAGAGGGTTTCAGATGAAATTAGTTCATTGCCAGTGGTGTGTTTGCCAAGGAGGAGCCAGCAGCTGCAAGAAGACAACTAGTCTTGGCATCCAGGACATTTGCTTTTACTCTTCATGTTGCCCTTGAACATGCTATCCTTACATTCCTCTACACTCTTGTAATATCTGGCTGATCTTATTCCTTTAGAAATTTCCTTTTCCTTCTATGATACATGAATAAAAAAAAGAGTAACTCCTATCACAAACTTAAAAAATTGTGCTTCATGTCTTTCTAGAACTTTCCTGAGAGTCTTAGCTGTCAAACGCCTTTCATGCCTCCTGATTTACTACTTAAAGCCATGTTTACATTTTAGTGACAGTCACTAAGGCCGATTCATCCACTAAGGTTTTTCTTAGTCACTGGACCATTATTTTACCCTCTTGAATATTGTACCATATGACAGGACACAGATGGTAAGGTTGTTTTTAAATTATAGAAAAGGATTTTGAGATTTCAAAGGATATCTTTTTTCAAGATTAATATTGAGAAAGCAAAAATTGACCCAGTTCACAATAAAACAGAAATGAGTCTGACTAATTTTGCGTTTTCCTAATTTACTAATATATTACCCTTTTTGAACCTGTGATCTAGAACTGGTTGTGTCTATGAAATCAATGAGAACGCTTCGTCCTTTATTTTTGGCCCTTCTAAGAAGTTCCTGCAGGCAGACACCACTGGTTGGTTGCCCAACAGCTAGGAACAAAAGTACCCTACCACGGGCTAGATCAGGGTTACTCTAGGCCAGTTAGGGTAGCTCATTCACCTTTCCATATGCTCACCCACTTTTCCATATGCTCACCCTTCCAACATTCTTTGCAATTGGAGGTAGCATGTGACAGAGTTCTAGCTAAAGATAGTTAAGTGAGAGTTACCTGAGGCCTTCTGGAAAACCTTTAGATGCCTTACAAGATGGGAAGGTACAAGGGAAGAGCTCACGAATAACACTTCCTCTCCCATATTCCTACCTTAATCATGTATGCACTGTCTGAAGTTTCAGCTGCCATGTGGCCATCATACAGTGATAATCATGAAGCCAAACAGCTGACTGGGGTTGGATAATAAATCCAAGGGGTTTGAGATCTTGATCATATCCTTAAGCTGCCTAACCAAAACTGAGATCACTTACTTCTAAATTAATTTTTAGGTAAATATTAAATGTCCATATAGCTTGAGTTACTGTTAATAGGATATTTTACTATTTGCACTAAAAAGAATTTTTAACTGATACAGACCGTATCCCTATCCCTATCCCTGAAAAGGATAGGAATCCTTTTCCTTCCTAGGCTTTCCTTGGAATACGCCTGGCTTTTTTTTGTGTGTGTGACTATTTACTTAACAGTTTTATCCTGTACTATGTAAATACCTCTTCCCTTTTTTAAACAAGTGCTTGTTCAGTTCTCATCATTGGTAGATCAGTCCTAGATTCACAATCATCACTTAGAAACTTAACATTCTAATTTATTAAGATTTCTGGAGAACAATTTCTTGATGGGAAATATGACTAAAAGTTAATGCCAAGTGGGTCCTCATTGTGCAAACTCAAGACTAAGTCTCCAATAATTTGATTTTCTTTTTACCTTGTTAGTCACCTGTTTCAGGATCTGCCAATATAAGACATCAAAAATAACAGAAAGCTTTCAGTGGGCCATTCTTGTTCAAAGACACTGACTAGGATACTTCATGAATAGCTATATTTAAGATAATTCCTCACTTCAGGTCTAGGCATACTTAGGAATGTAAAGATATCAATGCTTGACAGGGAGAGCTCCAAGCAAACAAAAAACAAATCCACGAAACATTACCGCCAAGGGTCATAGATGTCTCAATAAAAATGCAATATTTTATTTCTTTGAGGAGGGTTACTCTTTTTGTTTGTTTGTTTGTTTTTTGAGACAGAGTCTCGCTCTGTTGCCAGGCGCCAGGCTGGAGTGCAGTGGCACGATCTCGGCTGACAGCACCCCCCGCCTCCCGGGTTCAAGAAATTCTCCTGCCTCAGCTTCCCGAGTAGCTGGGACTATAGGCGCACACCACCACACCCAGCTAATTTTTGTATTTATAGTAGAGATGGGGTTTCACCATGTTGGCCAGGATGGTCTTGATCTCTTGACCTCGTCATCTGCCTGCCTCGGCCTCCCAAAGTGCTGGCATTACAGGCGTGAGCCACCGCACCCGGCCAAGAGGGTTACTCTTTATAAGGGTATCTAGATTCTTGACAACTACTGGTGTCCCTTCTTCCCACAAAGAGGCAGAATTTTCAAAACTTGGAAACCATTTTTATCCCACAATATATTTTTTTAGAAGTATGTTGAATGAATGGAGGTATGATGGACTTTGTGAGGCTTTGCCCCAACCTCCTTCAAGGAAGGAAGTGTTTGCTGCCTTAAAATCTTAGCCCCTTCAAGGATTGCCTCTTTTAGCCAAGGTCACATTCCCTAGCTTATATCTGAGATCCAATGACAGAATGATGTGGAATACAAAGGCCTGGTGATATCAGCCAAGGTGAGAGTGGGAGGTTGGTTGGCAACTTGAAGGAACATTCTAGCTCCAGAGCTCCTTGTGGGGTCAGCTGGGGCTCTTCTACACAGGCGTTGATCCTTAATAAACATCCTGCCACTAAACTCCATCTCAGAGTTTACTTCCTGTCAAAGTCAAACTGCAAAAGCAGGTATATTGTGATCACATAAATGCAGATTAAAAAATAATCTCTAAGTATAGCTATTTCCTTAACTCAGTATTTGCTAAATCATTTGACAAGTTATACAACAAATTCACTAATGTTTTCTCTCCCCTTTCTCTTCTTTCAGCACAGTATAGGATATTCTGTAGACTGCATGAAGTAAAAGGCAGCACTTCAACAGTTAGAAAACAGTGGAAGGAAAGTGAATTTGATTTGAAGAGCTATATGCCATCATCTGACATGGAAAATGGTCATTTATAGAATAGGTTTCTGGCTACTCCCTATTTGTTACCCCAAAGTCATTTTCCACTCTCCTCTGCCCTGCTCTGTGCCCCAGGAAGTTGGCCATTACAGACGACATCACCCAGAACCTTGGTCTTCATTGGGTTCAGCCACTGGCACCTATCCCCTCCATGCTTCTCCCTGTTTCCTGAAAAGATTGTGGTTTCCCATCATGACACCAGTCATACTGCTTCTCTCCCACTGCTCAGTGTCACATCTGGGACCTAGAACACTGTGCCCATTCAGGCCTGGGAGCTAGTACCCTTTTCCTAGCTCTGGGTTCTTCACCATCTTTGGTTGGTTTCCTTAACTATATCAACCCTCTTGTATATAGACATTATTGCACTCTTCCTGGTTATATCCTTTTTGCATATGCCATCCCTTTCTTTCCTGAACTCAGATGAAAAGTTTATTTTTTAATTATATAATACCGATAGTTAAAATAAATAACTCAAGAGCAGCCTGAAAAAATAGAGTACAGTGAGTTTCCAGGCACGTATATTTTGATGGAAACACAAAAAGCAAACCCTTTGCTTTCTATACTTGGGTAGAAGAAGACAGAATTTGGGTTTCAGCAAGAGATATAAGAAAAAAAAATGAAGACTGTGGTAGCATGCCTCATTTCATCAAAATCTCACTTTCTTTACATAATATAACTTTTCTCTGAAATTTATATTTTTGGTTAATTTAATTTGAGGGTTCAAAATATGAAGACTGAGCATTTTATATTTGAAATACTATTAACTAGTGGCTTTCAATCTTCTTTGACAACAATCCATGAAAAGAAATACATTTTACATTTTGACCAGTATGTATGTCACTTATGTCTTTGTGTGTCACTAAATGACATTTATCTTTTATGATGGATGATATAATCTACTGCCCTAAAAGGTACAGTATACACTATACTTTCATTCTATGCTATTGCATTTAAAAAATAACTAGTTAGGGATCACTAAATAAATTTCATGGCAATATGATGGTTGCTACTTGAAATGTAAAAAACACTGCTGAACAATTAACTTTTTACTAGGAAAAAAAGTCTAATTATATCCATGATATAAAGATGGATTCCCCATTCTTTTTTATTTTTAAATTACTTATATAAGTGTGGTCTAGTGTAGATGATAACAAAAGTATCAACTAAAATTTGTGTTGTTTTATTGTTCAAGAAGAATTTTCACATTTACTCATATAATTTAATAGCATAATAACCTTGTCAGATAGATAAGGCTCTACTTTTCATTCCTGGATGAGAAAACTGGGACTGAAAGAGATGAAGTGATTTGATCCTGCTCACACTGCCAGACAATGCAGACTTTGGTTTTTGAATGAATTCCTGGCTCTTCTGGCTGCTCTAGGTTGCCCAGTAGGTAGGTAGAATCAGCCAAATCATAACTGACAAAGCAGGTAACTTCAGTTGTATAGTAATAAAGGAATTTGCCTCTTCACTTTGCCAGGAAATCTTGAAGGTAGATTGAAGTGTTGAATGTTTTCAAACTCAGAGTTTTTAGGGGAAAGTTATTAGTTCTGACCAACATCAAACTTCTGATATTCTCATTTTAATACATGTCCTGTGCCTCTATCTGTTATTAGTTGGATACTGGAATGGCCCTCTTCTTTCTTTTTGTCTTCCCAAATCCCAGCCCCTTCTTTTTTTTTTTTTTTTTTGAAACAGATTCTTGCTCTTGGTGCCCAGGCTGGAGTGCAATGGCTCAATTTCGGCTCACTGCAACTTCGGCCTCCCTGGTTCAAGTGATTCTCCTGCCTCAGTCTCCTGAGCAGCTGCGATTATAGGCATGCACCACCACACCTGGCCAATTTTTGTATTTTTAGTAGAGAAGGGGTTTCTCCATGTTGGTCAGGTTAGTCTCGAACTCTTGACCTCAGGTGATCCACCAGCCTCAGCCTCCCAAAGTACTGGGATTATAGGTGTGAGCCACTGCACGCAGCCCTGAGCCCCTTCTTCTATACCCAAATCAAGTTCCTTCTCCTCCAGGGAGCCTTCTTGACCACTCTTGTCTACCCTGTTCCCTTTCAGTTTTCTTAATTCTACCATCATTTATACACCACCATAACATTTAGCAACTGATTATGTTGCCTTGTTATTTGCTATTATTTTGTGTTAGTTTTTTGCTCCTAATTTGACAATAAGCTCTCTCAGAATAAGGGTAAGAAAGCCTTTTCCCTAGCCCTTAGCACAGTTTGGAATACTAGCTGATGTTTAAGAAATTGGTTAATTCACACCAAAAATCCCACCCTGGGCACATCACTTTATAATCAGGAAGGAAACCCAACTCCTAACTTTACCTTCTTAGAAGTTAAAGGGTTAGGACCACACATATGGCACCTCAACTTTTATAGCTCCTCCCTGAGGGACTTTCTTCTTATATTATTATGTTTTCACACTGCTATAAAGAAACTACCTGAGACTGGGTAACTTATAAAGGAAAGAGGTTTAATTGACTCACTGTTCCACATGGCTGGGGAGGCCTGAGGAAACTTACAATCATGGTGGAAGGTGAAGGGGAAGCAAGGCACATCTTACATGGTAGCAGGAGAGAGAGGAGGTGAGCAAAGGGGGAACTGCCAACACTTTTAAAACCATCAGCTCTGGTGATAACTCACTCACTAAACCGTCCCCATGATCTAATCACCTCCCACCAAGTCTCTCCTTCAACATGCGGGGATTACAATTTGAGATGAAATTTGGGTGGGGATACAGCCAGACCACATCACGCCCAATTCACCTAGCTCTTGGAGGAGATAGGGCTCAGCATTTGAAAGTGTCTCTGGAGCACAGAGAACAAGGTGACAATTTTAAACAGGTGTGCAAGCACTTCCTACTCCAATTCCCTCAGCCTTAGTACAGAGTGAACAGGCAATATTGGCCAGCTCCTAGTTTCTCTCTGGTAGGGGTTTTACTGCAAACTTTCCCAGCTGCTGCCCAAGGATTAAAGCTCTATCTAGTCTAAAACTGGGAGCCTGGTTTTGATGTGGTTTGTTTGGCCCTACCAAGCCTCATGTTGAAATTTCATCCCCAGTGTGGGAAGTGGACCTTGTGGGAGGTGTCTGGGTCATAAGGAGGATCCCTCATTTAAGGCTTGATGCCCTTGTCTGGCAGTGGGTGAGGTCTCAGTCTTAGTTTCTATAAGAGAACTGATAGTTGAAAAGGGCCTGGCACCTTCTCCTCTTTCTTTCTTGCCTTCTTTCTCGCCATGTGAACTCTACATGCCAGCTCCCCTTAACCTTCCAGCATGAGTGGAAGCAGCCTGAAACCCTCACTGGAAGCAGATGCTAACACTATGCTTCCTGTATAGTCTGCAGAACCATGAACCAAATAACTTATCTTCTTTATAAATTAGCCAGCAACAGATATTTCTTATAGCATTACCAAGTGGACTAAGAGCCAATGGGGCAGGTAATTAGTAAGACCTCTGGGAGCCTGAAAGTATATGTGGGCACTAGTGTGTGGGCACTTCCAGTGCCTTCTCCCCCAGCTCAATCCAATGATAAAATCAGGCATTAAATCTCTCCTGTCCCTGGAAGTAGTTTGTCCATACATTGAGCACCCCAACTTATACAGCACCCACCTGAGAGATTGGCTCTTAAATCACCTAGCTCTGGGAGCTAAGGGGGTCTGGCATTTGTGAGTCCCCCAAGACCACAAGGAACAAAGAAGTGGTTTTAAATGGGCTCAAGTGTACTACCAGCAGCTAGTTTCCCAAACTCTGCAGAGTGAGAAAGCAAAAAAATCCAGCTCTCAGTTTCTCCCTGGATGGAGTTAGACTATATACAAAATATTCTGACTTCACCAGCTGCTGCCCATGGATTAAGCTATTAATTAGCTTGCATCAGGGAGCTAGAGCAGGCAATTAGTAGACCTCTGGGAGTCTGAACAGGCATAAGGGCACTTCCTCCAGCTCTTCACTCCAGAAACATAGCCAAGTTTCCAGCTAATTCACTTATCCAGGACAGCTTATGAGACATGCAGTCCTCTAGGGGTGAGAGAGCAAAGCAAAGGTTTAAAGAGTGCATTCTCTTACTTAAATAGAGCACAAGCATTTGCCACAGATCCTCTCCCTGGCTTACTACAGAGTGAGTGAGGCATAAAGTCCAGCTCCCAGTTTATCCCTGTGGAGAAAGGAAGATGGACCACTTATCTAGAGCCCCAACATTTCTAGCTGCTTCTTGAGGGACATGTTTCTGTCTTGGGCACTAACTTAGGACTTGGGACACCCTAATCTACTGAGGGCCACTAAGAACAAAACTGGTAGTTTGAATAAGCGCAAAAGTTTAAGCGGAAATTCAAATCTCTGGTCAAGTTGATAGGTGAGGTACCTCTGCTACACAACGCCAATCTGACAAGACTGGGAGAGATGGCTATTTTATATAATTTAAAGAAAACACTAGATAATCAAGGAAAATAAAGAAATATGAAAATATGTTTCAAACCAAAGAACAAGATAAATCTCTATAAACTGATCCTAAGGAAATGGAGGTAAGTGATTTGACCAATGGAGAATTAAAAATAATAGACATAGGAGAGAGATCCAAGATGGCTGACTAGCAGCAGCTCAGGATTGTAGCTCCCAGTGAAAGCACAGAGAGCGAGTGGACGCCGCACTTTCAGATGAATTTTTGTTGCCCACAGACCGGGAGATTCCCAGTGGAGGAGTCACACGGGTCGCCAGCTTGACTTTTTTGGCTGGTGTGGCTGTTTTGCTGGCACCCAGGCACAGCGCTTCTCAGTGCGGAGTATACAGGACGGGGTGCCCTTTGAGTCTGGCTCGGCTGGTCCCATCCCCACAAGGAGAACAGCAATTGGAAACGCTGAGGACTGAGAGTTTCGCAGCAAGCACAGCCGAACCGGGAAGGTCCAGCTCTGTGGGGAAGGGGCGTCCGCCAAAGGAAAACTAAGAAACAGGAAAAACCTTAATCACCGGACGGAGAGAGATCCAAGATGGCCAATTAGCAACAGCTCAGGATTGTAGCTCCCAGTGAAAGCACAGAGAGTGAGTGGATGCCACAATTTCAGATGAATTTCTGTTGCCCACAAACTGGGTGCTACCCAGCGGAGACAGCACACGGGTCACCAGCGCAACTCTTTTGGCCGGCGCGACTGTTTTGATGGCACCCTGGTGCGGCGCGGTACTTCTCAGTGTGGAGTATATGGGACTGGGTGCCCTTTGAGTCGGGCTTGGCTGATCCCATCCCCACAAGGAGAA
>CAUYLG010042290.1:0-24584 GCA_963573385.1 Cacajao melanocephalus
GCCCAAAAAAAAAAAAAAAAAAAAAAAAAAAAAAAAAAAAAGCAATGAAAATTAAAAAAAAATACCCACCCCACAAAGTTATAAAAAAAAAGGGAAAAAAAATTAAAACATGGAAAAAAAAAACAAAAAAAAAAAAAAAAAAAAAAAAAAAAAAAAAAAAAGGCATGCATAGGTCAAACACAGTCCCTCCCCTCAAAGTTCTTACAACATAGGGAGATAAAATTAGCACATGGGAAAAACAGCCAGAAAAAAAAAAATCACACTGGGTTTGATTAAGAGTTATATTGCATCAGCCTGAACTTGCATTCTCAGGAAGTCGTGTTGGATGAAACAAAGGCCTTTGAAAGATGAGAATGATTTCTGTAGATGAAAGGGGAGAGATTGCATTATCTAGGACTTGGGGAGCAGCACTGGCCAAATGCAGAGAGAGAAATGAGGAAAGCCTCAGAACTGGTAAGATTAGGTCAAGTTACAGGGGATGCTGAGGGCGAGAATGGGGAGTTTACATCTGATGGAGGAATTTTTAATTGAGAAATAATATGGTACAAAAGGTATTGGAGAAAGAAGTCTGCCTGTGGGTGTCTCACAGAGAAGTCAGTAGGAGGCTGTTGCTATAATTCGAACTGACATCCTACTAAACAGAATACATTCTTAAAATGGCAGCTGAAGAAATAGAGAAAAAGGGCTGGTTGAGAGCACTGTTCTGATAAGTGGATCATTTGAATTTGGAGACTGATTGGTCATAGGTAAAGGAAAAGGAGAAGTACAGAGAGACAGAGCCATTTACACCCTCAAGGTAAAGAGAAAGGGCCCTGGAGTGAGACCTGGGCTGAGAGCACTCCCATACTAGCAGAGTGAACTTGAGAACATGATGGATTCTTTCTGTCCCCATCAGTAAAACGTGGCTGAAACCAACCTCCGTGTTGTTGGGAGAAGTATGTGAGAAGGTACAAATAGAACATACAGCATGTATGTGCCTGATGCACAATAAATACACAAGGTTCTTGTATTCTGGTTATTTTGTTCTTGCTTTTTGGGAGTTTTTTTTTTCTTGGTAGAGTTAAGTAGTTGTGAGCAGAGAGAATTAGGTGAAGAGAGCCCATGAGTAGTGTGACCTCACCTGGTGTCTCCCTTTCTTCATCTGTAAGTTGGGGAGCTGGGATCAAGGGGGATCTCTTAGGTCATTCATTCATTCACTCCCTTGACTGCTTACTAGCTGATTAACAAACATTCTGTGATAATGAGCACAGCTTTGCATGGGAAAGGCTACTTTCAAAAGGAATTTCAACATATTCAGTAGATCTATTGGTCTTTTCCAGTGAGCTGTTCACCTGATCAATAAGTAGACCCTTTTCATTTCTTACTGTTATATTGTATGTATAACTTTAGACGTAAATTATTTATCAAGGGAGGCTTAGTCCTAAAAATGCATTTAGGTGATTATTACCAATTGGTATCAATAAATGAACTCGATAATATGTCATTTAGCTAGTTAAGCTTGATGAAATTATTATACAGTATCTGTAGTAATTTGGTACGAATTGTAATCTCCTTTCACACTATGTGAGTTATGTATGCATATCTATTCCCAGGTACTAACTATGGCTCTGGATCACTCATTATCTACCTGGCTAGATGAAATGTATAGGTGCAGGTCTGCATGGGGAATCTGGGGGTTCCAAAAGCCACAATCATAACAACTTTTTTTTTGTTTTTAAAAATATTGTACTGTTCTCACATATGCATTCTCTAATCATTGAAAGCACTTCTATATAATCCTTCAGAAATGTTAGGAATTAGTCTGCAGTTTTGCAAGGGACAAATAATTCTAGGAGTATTTTTATACTTCAGATGCTTTTCTATATTTAAGAAAAGTATAATTTACATCTCACCTTAGAATAACATAGGTCCACATTAAATTGGGATTATTTAACGCATTTTTTAAAGAATCTTATTTATCAACATTAAAGGTGACAAAAAAGAGAACAGTAACTTGAAAAACAATTTAATATGTCTTACACTAAAGCATTCTTGGTTTCTATAGCTTGGAAGCCTTAAGAGTCCCAGTGCTTTATTTAACTAAATAACCCGTTCTGGAATTAGTCAAAATGAAATAAATTCAATTCAGCAGAACCCCCACATTTTAGCTATTCAAGTAGCTAAATCACACTACTCAAGTAGTAGTGTACCAGCACAGAAAAAAGTACGATTCTTTCATTTTTATCTTAAACCACTTTACTGAGGTATGATTGGCATGCAAAAAACTGTACATAATTAGTATATGCAACTTGATAAGTTTGGAGATAAGAATATACCTGGGAAATCATCAGTACAATCAAGGCCATAAATGTACCCAGCACCTCCAAACTGTTCTACTGCCCCTTTATTTATTTATTCTTTTACTTTATAGCATTCATTATTAATATTTCTCTTATAAAGAGATTCTCAATGAATATTTTTAAAAGAAGCTTTTACTTAAGAAATTCCTCTGGTTACTTCTTATACTCCAATACCTTCTCTTCTGCCAGAATGCTCCTTGTGTGGCACAAAAGTACACATAGGTGAAAATTTCTGTTAATAGATATCGGAAAGTTTTTGCCCTCTGCATGAGAGTTTGTGCAGAAAAGATGCCATTTTTCATATTGTAAACTCTAGTCAAATTATAGTGATATAATGTACTTAGCTAAAATTGTCAACATTTACTCTGTGTTCTGGAATCACTTTTTGCTAGGTAAATCAAATCAATCTAGAAATAACTGTATTGGATTCCAACACTTTGGATTTCTGGCATATATATATATATATACATATATATATGTATCTAGATACATATATATATATCTAGATACATATATATATGTATATATATATATATATATATATATAACTAGCTCTTTGGTATCTCTTGATGATGAAGTTTATTTTATTAAACTGCTTTCATATTTTGCGTGTTTTTTGCCCCACATTTCAGCTAAATATGTTTCAAATATACTTTAACAAAAGGATAGACAAACAATTTTTGATGCTTTGAAACAATGGGGTTTTCCAGATCAAAAACATGGCAATAAATTGTCATCTCCTGGATAATCTTATTTATAAATCCAAAAGCATATGTTTGTATGATTACATGCAGGCATATTCATTTTGTGGTTATGCAACTTCAACATTAACTTAAATTCTAGAATTAATCAATAATTTCCCTTCTTTCTCACACAACGTAGATTTTAGAATGCCATAACTCTAATTGTTACCTATCATTTATATGCTGTATTGTCCAGTGATTCAGTTCTATCACTTTCCACTGTGATTTAGGTGTTATTTCATATTATATACCCAATACTTTTTTAGGTTTACCTTATATTAACTAATACCTTAGTTTGTCTTCCTACATTACAACCCAGTTCATCCATTTTGGATCATATAAGTTCTGCCTCCTATAGGTACTTTAAAACTTACCTCAGCGAAGTCACCTAAAGGTAAACTCTCTCAGTTTTGGCAGTGTGAAATATCTATAATCTGCTCTCATTTGTAAAAGATAGTTTAGCTGAATATAGAATTCTAGACTGACAGGTGATTTCTCTTGATACATTGAAGGTTTTGGTTTCAGGTGTCTATTGTTGCTGTTGAGGAGTTGGTCTTTAGTCTAATGACTATTTCTTTGTAAATGATCTTTCTTTATTTCCAGATACTTCTGAGGACTTCCCCCTCCCTTTGGTGTTCTGTGTGATGTGTCTAGAAGTGGGGTTTCTTTTTCATTTGTCCTGCTTAGGATTCATTGAACTTTCTGAATCTTAGAATTGGTATCTTTCTGTAATTCTGAGCAATATTCAGCCAATATCTCTTCCAATATGTCCTACTCCCCATCATCTCTTTTATTTCTAGCTATAATTCTGATTATCTCCTCCAAACTCCTTCATTTTTCTTTTATGCTTTCAAATCCTTTGTTTTTCTGGCTGCATCTTCTTTATCTTCTTGATCTATTATCATTATAACTAATATGTAATTTAACTTATCCATTTTAATTTTTATTGATTACATTTCGATATCTAGAGGTCCTGTTTAGTACTTTTTCAGATATATCTGTATATAAGTGTCATTTTTTATCATTTCTTTCTCCTTACTCTTATACTCAATCATCTTGTTTATGCTTTTTTAACATATTAAACACAGTTGTTTTATAGCCTGTATCTGATCATATCAATGATTTTGAGGATCTTATTCTGCTGCCTGTTATTTCTATTGGTTCTCATTCACACTGCTTTATTTCCTCTATAATTTGTTATTTTATTGTTTTACTATGAAATACTTATTTCCCCATGAGAATTATTTTAGGCATGGATTGATGACACATTCTTCCAGAGAATCTGCATTTACTTCTGCCTGTTATCGGGAACCATTTTCCAGCCAGAACTGTTGAACATTAAACACTGCTTGGCAATTCTCAAACCATACTGGTAGTGTGAATATAGACAAGGCCTTCTGTGGGGGCCTGTTTGTGTTTAAAAATAATCAGAGGAGATTGGGGAGGGATAACATTAGGAGAAATACCTAATGTAGATGAACGGGGGGGATGGATGCGGCAAACCACCAAGGCACGTGTATACCTATGTAACAAACCTGCACGTTCTGCTCATGTATCCCAGAACTTAAAGTATAATAAAAATATATATGTATATAAAATAATCAGAGGGGAAATTTTTTCCTCATCTACCCAGAGTCAAGATTGAGGTAGGCAAATTTTCTTGCCATTTTCTTCTGTACATCAGGCTTACTTAATTTTTTTCTTACACTTGAGGATGAACCCTTTGAAGTACACCAGCCTTATATGGGGTCTCATATTAAACTCTCCTATAAACTCATTAAATTACCTCCTGCAACCATTGCATCAGATGCTCTAGATCTTCCAGGGTTTAGGAAAGACACTCGGGGTCAAATCCTGCTTTGGTACTCCCTAACCTCCTGAGGTTCTAAACTGCTTCATTGTTTAGGACTCTCAATAATTCTTTTTTTCATGCCAGCTCAGAAACATATTTTAAAGGGCTTTCTGTATTTGTCCAGGTTTTCATCTGTTTCCCGCTAGAAATTGATGTTTTTATAAAATTAAATTGAGACATAAATGAGTATCTATATATATGGTTATATACATATTTATTGCTGCATGTATTTATAGTATTTCATTTATATAAACTTATAACTTTATTTCCAGTTGCATCTAATAACACCTTGATACTGGCTATACACTCAAATTTTCAACTATTCTACAAGAATAGTTGTCCTGCCTTTTGTTACTTGTCTTCTTTAAAAGATGAAGAAAGCATTACATTTGGTATGCAATTATTAGAGATATAAATAAATGTAATTCACTATTACCTTATTTTAAAATTCTCATTATGTAGAAGTGTAGGATTTTTCAAAACCTCTCAGAATAATAGGGTCACAGAAATAGTATATGCATCTAGTTAATATAAAGGGATATTAAAAATATTAGAAGCATTTGAACTGCTGTACAAATGTAAAGGATGGTAAAATATAAACATAATTTCCTTTGAGCAAAGAAATCAATCTGGGAAAAGTCATGCTTGCACAGTATTTTAGAAAATGTAATAATTTAAAAATGAATTGTCACAATTTCAAGAAAGCCTTTAAAAATAGTGAATCTTTTTGTCTAATGAAGGTTCTTTTGGTAATGCAAATGATCACCACTTTTAAAAAAATTTGGTTTTATATGAGACATTTTTGTCATGTAACTACGTGTATAGTTGAAATCAGTAAAGATAAGCAGCCCCAGCCAGTCCTGCCTTGTCTCCCTAATTGATGTCCTTTCTTCTTCCAGTATGTGCGAGTATCTTTTGATACAAAACCTGATCTCCTCTTACACCTGATGACCAAGGAATGGCAGTTGGAGCTTCCCAAGCTTCTCATCTCTGTCCATGGGGGCCTGCAGAACTTTGAACTCCAGCCAAAACTCAAGCAAGTCTTTGGGAAAGGGCTCATCAAAGCAGCTATGACAACTGGAGCGTGGATATTCACTGGAGGAGTTAACACAGGTAATTGCAAGTGGAACAGAGAAAGGCAACATAGGCCATGGGAATGTTGTGCCTGAGATAATTTTCTGCTAAGGTTAATTATATCACCCCACTTCATCCCTACCCATGGGTCCATAGTTGCTGGTTATCTCTCCTTACTTTATCTAAATGAGAACTGTAAAGTTATTTCTTAACCAAGAAGAATTACTTACACATAAGAAACAAGTTGGGATATTTAATAGTTGACTATACAGAATTCATAAACATGACTAATGGAATTTCATAGGATATTTTTCAGTAGCTTAAGTTGCCAATAATTCTTTCAGGAATGACTTCTGCTTTAAATGAGAAGGAAGCTCTGCCCTTGTCCTTTAAGCAATTTCAAATTTGGTGCCAAAGAGCTTTAATTTTTGCAAAATGCCATTTCCATCTGGGACATAAATTATGATGGCAAAGTCTAGGGCATTATGTGTTTATTGTTTAAAATATTGTATTAACTCCCCACTGTGCCAATAGAAGACATACCTCACTCTGAATTCCAAAGAATTTTTCCTTCTTGCCATCTATATTGTGATACAGACGCATTCTCAAATCAATTCTTACCAGCCCACCTATAGTTAAGTGCTTATTTGCAGAATATTATTAATGTGCACTAGATAATGGAATGGATGCCTGTAAATGTTTTTGGCCTATTCTTCCAGCTTGAACTCTGAGGTGCCAATTAGAAATGCAGAGGTAATGTTGCAGTAAGTTAAGGCAAACTTGTTACAAGGCTCACAGTCTGTATATGTGGACACATTTGTAGTTAATGGAATATTCTAAACATAACTCTGGACCAATTAGTTTTAAATAACATGTTATCTTTGGCCGGGTGCAGTGGCTCATGCCTGTAATCCCAGCACTTTGGGAGGCTGAGGTGGGTGGATCACCTAAGGTCAGGAGTTAGAGACCAGCATGACCGATATGGTAAAACCCCATCTCTACTAAAAATGCAAAAATTAGCCAGGCATGGTGGCAGGCACCTGTAGTCTCAGCTTCTTGGGAGGCTGAGGCAGGAGAACTGCTTGAACCCAGGAAGTGGAGGTTGCGGTGAGCTGAGATCATGCCACTGTACTCCAGCCTGGGCAACAAGAGCAAAACTCCATCTCAAAAAATAAAAATAACATGTTATCTCAATGTTGTTTAATTTTGTGTCTATAGTTTGGATGCTGTTTGAGTAATACCCTCATTGAGAATTCTCTTAAACACCTAGAATTTGTGAACGTTCTGCACACAGCTACATAAGGATATTTTAGCCGTGAAGTCTGCAGACAGCTCATGTTCAATGCAATTCTGTGAAATTCTGGCTCAACCCATACACTGACATGTTCTTAGAATGACCTGCTCAGCTCTTCACTGTTTATCCTGTAGTAATTAAATATCTACAGAGCAATTTTTCTTTCAATGACTGTTCAGGTTTTGGGCTCCATGTTTCCCTCTCAACTAAGGAGGCCTCACTTGCCTGTGATTACTGTCTTCTGCTTTCCTGTCATATAGAGACCAACTCAAAGGGTTCTAAAGGTTCAAAAGAAAGTCTTACCAATGCTCTATTTCTAAGAATTTGGAATATTGTTTTTATTCTTTTATGAAGTGCATTCAATATCAAAAGAAGAATTTATAGCCTACATACTACAAACCCAAGAGCTTATTATCTCTGTCTTACTCCAGGCTTAGGGTTCAATCCAATACCTGAAGTGAGGTTCTAACAATGAAACGTTAAAGTTAGGTAAGAGGTATTGATAGAATTGTGCAGACCAGATGAGCAGACCATAAAGTTAAACTTCTTGTGTAGGGCTGGCCCTGAAAGGAGTTTTGCATATCAATTGGAAATAATTTAATATTAATATTCATGGCTTTATTTGGGGGAGTTTTGTTGATTTTGGTTTTGGTTTCTTTTGTTTTTTTACCAGTACTCTCACTCAGAAGATTCATAGATAAGGTAATAGGTGAAAATGGTATTCTTTCCAACACTCTCACATAGCTCAGCATGGATTAATGGCTATTTACACTGTTTTGTTATTTGCTTTTTAAACAGTGATTCTTTCGGTTTCATCTTATGAATATTTCAGTATTGAGTTACTTAAATACATGTTTCTTTTCCCATGATGAAATTGCCTGGTATGTTTCATGTGTTTAGTTAGTTTAGTGCACAGTGTCTGAGTCCTTCCTCTAGGCTAGCCCCTGAGGCATAGGAAGATGAATAAAACACTGACCATCCAACAGTCCTCTCAGAGAGTTTTCTGTTAGAAGAGACATTTTCACATATAATTATGAATCACTGCAGAACATGTTAAGTGACATACTGAGCTATTCAAAATTTACAAACTGCCATATGTTCAAATGGACTAGAAATCAAATCCAACTCAACATTCATATAGGAAATGGCATTAGGTATAAATTTTTTTCTGGAGAAATGGGTGGAATTTTGATAAACAGAAACATTTTTTCTTAGAGGATATATCTTATTCATCTTACACCTATAAAATGATCATTTGAGAGGGAGGTTAAAAGAATTAGAAATTGCATCTTCTTTAAATGGTTTTTAAAAAGTAAGAGTTATGCCGCCTACCATCTTGTAAACTGAACTTTCTCACCCTTAACTGTGATGGGGAAGGCAATTTTGACAGAAGAGGAAAACAATTACAATGATGAAGATTAAAAGGCCTATCTACATATTTTAACAGAAATTTTCCACAGAACAATCCAACATTGTCTCTATGAGTAGGTTCTCATAAAGGTTAACAAAATCTCAAACTAAATAACTCATCTATCTGAATGATCTTAACTCATATACAAACTGTGGTATAGATTTAATATACTACTATATATGGTGCTTTTAACATGGTGCAGTCAAGCTGTTGATTCCTAGTGATACTAATAAATTATTATAAGAAAAAGTTTGTTTTAAAAAAATTGTATTTATTCTTTTTGTAGACACTGGATGTTTTTTATTTTTTCATATAAATCAGAATAATAAATGCAATACTAGAATTAATACACAAATCTGGCCAATGCATCTGGCATTACAGCCACAAGTTTATGTTTCCTCCTAAATACAGGTAGTTTGTATAGAAATGTGTCAAAATTTTATATTCAATTTATTTAACCTTAGGATAAACCATTACCACAATTTATTTTTTTATTTTTTTGAGACAGAGTCTCGCTCTGTTGCCCAGGCTAGAGTGCAGTGCTGCAATCTCAGCTCACTGCAACCTCTGCCTCCTGGGTTCAAGCGATTCTCCTGCCTCAGCCTCCTAGGTAGCTGGGACTGCAGGTGCATGCCACCATGCCCAACTAATTTTTTGTGTTTTTACTAGAGATGGGGTTTCACTGTGTCAGTAAGTATGTTCTCGATCTCCTGACCTCGTGGATCCACCCTCCTTGGCCTCCCAAAGTGTTGAGATTGCAGGCGTGAGCCACCATGCCAGGCCTACAATTTTCTTTAGAATGATGGAATGGTAATTGCTTTAAAAGACAAACTTAGTGCTTCTTTCTTTTCTTTTAGGTGTTATTCGTCATGTTGGAGATGCCTTGAAGGATCATGCATCTAAGTCTCGAGGAAAGATATGCACCATAGGTATTGCTCCCTGGGGAATTGTGGAAAACCAGGAAGATCTCATTGGAAGAGATGTAAGTCCTGAATGCTATCCCTTTCCATGACTTCTTCTAGAGGGAATATCAGAAAAGTATAATAAAATTAGTATTCAAAATATACATATTATAGTAGTCTTTTAGTCCTCACTCCATAAAATGAAATTTATGTTAAGGAATGGTTTCTTGGGCAAATACTTACTTTCTAAAATCTCTATGCAAACTCCAGGTCAATTCTTATGATCAAGAAAAGTCCAAAGCAAGACTTATCAACTACTTAAATCAAGCAGTGGTCTTTCTTTACCCATCAAATCCGCAATTACTCTTGGTATAGTTGTATTAAGATTCATTAACACCACTTAATATATGGCAACAGGAACTCATTGACTGTACACTGAACAGGGACTGTCTGCACTCCAGGGTTCCAGCATCTTTCTTATTTGAGTATCTTTCACCTAGCTCCTGAGAGTTGCAGAGAAACATTCTTTTCATTTCAAAGTGCCATGACATCCATCTGATCCACAAAAAAAATTTTTTTAAATGGCTAAGAATTAACTTGCCTTAAACTACTTCTTCTATTATGATGCAATACAATGCAACCCTCTTATTTTAATCCAGCACAATATATGCAGTTTTTAAAAAGGCAATGCAAAATACTTTAAATTAAAAAAAATTAAATGTCATCATAGGGTTCAACTGTCCTGCCCTTGGCATAATCTTCAAATGTGTTGTATGAGTTACCAATGGCAAAGCAGGCATTTAAAAAAGGAGGTGAGATCCATTTCACCCTGAGCAGAGGTATTTCCCCAGGGGCTTGCTTTTCTCCTGAAAATTTACCTAAATGGGACAGACTGTGGTGCATTTGAGCAGCAGACACTTTCATCTCAGTTTTAAATAAAACATATGTTTCAAAAAAAATTAAATGTCATGAAGCACAGCAGTAAACTGTTGGCTTTAAAAAATATCTTTATGGTGTCCAAGTGCAGGTGTCTTATGTATATATATTGCATAGTGATTAAGTCTAGGCTGTTAGTGTACCCATAACCTGAAGAGCAAACACTGTACCCAACAGGTAATTGTTCAACCCTCGCCCCTCCCACCTTTGGTGGCCTCCAATGTCCATATTCTACTCTGTTTGTCCATGTGTACCTAGTATTTAGCCCCCACTTACAAAGAAGAGCATGCAGTATTTGCCTTTGTTCCTGAGTTATTTTACTTAGGAAAATGGGCTTCAGTTCCTTCCATGTTGCTGCAAACGACATGATTTCATTTTCTTTTATGATTGGGTAGTATCCATATATATCCCACTATGTCCTCTATGGATGAACACTTCAGTGGATTCCGTATTTTTGCATTGTTGGTTGTGCTGCAAAAAACATGTGAGCGCAGGTGTCTTTTTTATATAATATTTGATTTTCCTTAACAACAACAACAACAACAAAACACTTTAAATCCATTAGAGCCTTTATTTAAAGTGATAACAAGTGTCCACATCAGTGATAGCAGATTACATGTATAAATGCTAATTTATCCAGGACACATAGGATAAGGAATGAGATATCGGTTTTATGACTGTAATATTCTCATAATTAAAATGTATTGGCTATTTCCTATTACATAGACATTGAATATCTCAGCAGCAATTTCCAAAGTTTTATATAGGCAGACCTGACTGGAAAAGTAAGTGTTACTAATTTCTTCAAAGTATCTGAGACTCGTCTTTCATGTAATATACTTGGGGTAATGCTTGCCTTAGATTCCAAGTTGGCTTTTAAGTATGTTGATTTTGCACTAGAACATATATATGTCTTAAAGAATTAGAATACACCAAAACGCTTTCAGCACTGAAATCATTTAATAATGCATATTATTAATACATAAATTAATTATTTTAAATGTGTTCATTCAAAAGTCATTTTGAAATGTTCATAGCTTCAGGATCTCTATTGTCAACTCAGATTATTATTACTCAATTTGAAGGGGGACACTATTTTGGAAGTTCCTCATTCAGATGAATTATGAATAAATGGCAGTTGATTATTTCTTTATGCAAGATAGAGTAACTAATTCCCTTAGTTGCCTAAGCATTTGCAGAGAATGCTGGCCTACAACTCTTTGTATTATTTTGTTTGTTCATCTTATAAATTGTATAAGATTGCAGAAAGACAGTACTTCTATTACATTTACTTACCTTGCTGAATTAGAAGAATCACTTCTGATTCTTTAACCTCCCATTCCAACTTTTTCTCTGACTTTACTTTCTCCTTTTGCTCCTCTTTTTCTTTCTTCTCTTGTTTCTCCCCATTACTTCTTTCCATTTGTATGCAAGTAGAAACTTATGCATTCCAATGGGACTTATTGACATTGTCTGCTTTTCAAGAAAATAGTCTTGAGCCTAGCACCGAGGGCAGAAAAACGCTCAGTCAATGTGTTCATCCATCATCCCTGTTCCTGGAGGGGTCTCATAAAGGCAAACCATGGTTCACAGAGAACCAGGTGGACCATGGGTAAGACTATTGCAAACAGGAAATGAAAGTGGCAGGTTATAGAGAACACAGGAAAGACCGTTGTATTTTACTTTTTCAGTAAATCTTTCACTGGGATCTACGGAATTTTGACCACTCTGTTACCTTCTTCCCTTAAAACTGGGGAACTAGAATATACCTGGGGTTTCTCAGGCTCTTGTGTGATAATGGAGTTTGTTTTTCAAGTTATAAATTATTTGGAGTGAAAGTACTATTTTTGGTGTGTAGGATTTATGACGTAATTTGAGATAAATGTTTATGTGTGTTCACTATCCTAATGTGATAACTAAAAGGTAATATGATGCTTGGTTGTCATTGAAAGAGGTTCTTGAATAAAATGGTGGTGGTCACTAGTGAAAATTCCCCTCAAAATTATCAAATTAGAAATATTATCTGGTAAGCTTCTTACACAGTTGCAACACTTTTCCCAGCTAGCTTAATGTACTGTCATTTGTCCTTTTTCTTTCATTTTACATAATCAAAATCACATGTAATAAACATCAAAAAAAGAAATCTTTTAGCATCAGACATCAGGTAGCAGAGAAAAAAACAAATGTGTTATGAAAAATCTTTACTGCTTCAGAATTTTATCAAAATGCAATCATTCAAAAAAAAAATAGAATAGCTGCATCTTTGGTCAAGTCTGTTTATATTCCAGAATAATATTGAAGAGGTACAAAATAAATGTCAAGGGAAATCTCAGAACCTTATTAGAAATAAATATAAATCCAAGGATAAAAGAAAGGCTCCATTTCCTATCCCTGATATTTTATTGCAGTAAATTTATTTCCAAACTGATAGAAAATATAAATTATTTTATTTTTGTGGGGCTGGCTCTCATATGAGAAGAAACTTCACTTTTAGAAGCTGAACATTCAAGTACTACTAGAATTATTTTATTTATTGATAGAAGTAGTAGGTGCAGCAATTGCTGTTCATCTTAATCCCTTTGGGATGGCACTAGCAAGGCAAATACTAGTCCTAGAGATAAAGAAGAAAACTGACTTGTCCTTGGGTGTGCTTCTAGATATTCTGAAACATTCACCTCCCTTCAGGTCTCATCTCATAGCTGGAATTCAAGTTACGTAAGTGCAGAGCATTTGTCTTTGGGTTCTCAGAATCCAACTTAGAACCTCACACTTAGTAGGTTCTCAGTACATGTTGATGAGGATGGATTGGGCATGATGAAATTCAGGCTACAGGGAAAATAAATATTATGGAACAGATGATGATAAATCTTACCTACTTCACGACTTTATCACAACTTCATCTCTAATCATATCCCCAAGATGCATCACATTATTTTGACTACACTGGGGACATTTTTTAACCAAGCATCTGAATGTAAAACTGTTTTCTTAGGTAGCAACTCAAGGTGGGAGGTGGAAGGCAAGGGAATGGCCTGGTGGGTGTGGAGGCTAATACGGTGTGGGATGGAAACAGGCCTTTCTCTAAAGCCTTTGAAAGATTTGTGATCTACCCAGCTGAGTAATAGCACTACCTTTGATATTTTACATGTAAATATTATCCACTCTGTTTATCCATGCCCTTCTTTTCTCAATTAATAGATCAAACGACAGACTTTGGTGAGGAATAAGGCTATGAACACTGAGATGGTAAACATTTTCACCCCTGCCACTTAGGTCTGAAAACATATACTGTCTCAGTTATTGAGGTTGACTCCACCTCTGTGGTTTTTCCATATTATTTCTACTATCCCTTTCCTCTATTACTTTCCATAATCCTACACATCATCAAATTGAGCTCAAGGCTTACTTCACCCTTAAGGTTATATCCCTGATTGTAAGTCTCCCACAGCTGTCTTCTTCCCCAACTCTCTCAACCTTTTCAGGTTGGTGTAACAAAATACCACAGGCTAGGGGGCTTATAAACAATAGAAATTTATTTTTCCACAATTCTGGAGGCTAGATAGCACATTCCTGCTGTGTCTTCACCCGGTGGAAAGGGACAGGGATCCCTCTGGAGTCTGTTTTATAAGGCCTTAATCGCATTCATTGGGCTCCACCCTCGTGACCTGATCACCTCCAAAGGTCCCCTTTCCTAACAGTATCACGTTGGAAGTTTGGATTTCAGCATACAAATTTGGGGAAGGAAGGGACATAAACATTCAGTCCATTGCACCAACTAAATTAAAAACTCCCCAAAATGAGGACTGAATTGTTTACTTCTTGTTAATTCTTAATGTCATAGTTTGTAGGAACATGACACATTGACATGCCACTTAAACTCTGTAAGATTTGGTTTCTGCATCTCTATAAAAAGATTTGCTGTGCCTGTCTTCATACAACTTCTGTGAGCATAATCACAATCATAGTAATTATAATTTATTGAGCTCTTATTTGACTCTGCTCTGTATTTGCATGTATTAGGTTTTCAAGGTATGTATTATAACACCTTTACAGTTGAGTAAACAATGATCAGAACCAAGATCCAACCATCTCCAATGGCCATTTTCTTTAAATATATATATATTGAACTTTAAGTTCTAGGGTACATGTGCAGAACATGTAGGATTGTTGCATAGGTACACACATGGCAATGTGGTTTGCTGCCTCCATTCCCCGGACACCTATATCTGGCATTTCTCCCCATGTCATCCCTCCCCAACTCCATACCCCATGCTGTCCCTCCCCTAGTACCCCCCAACAGACCCCAGTATGTGATGCTCCCCTCCCTGTGTCCATGTGTTCTCATTGTTCAACACCCACAAATGAGTGAGAACATACAGCGTTTGATTTTCTGTTCTTGTGTCAGTTTGCTGATAATGATGGTTTCCAGATTCATCCATGTCCCTACAAAGGACACAAACTCATGGTTTTTTATGGCTGCATAGTATTCCATGGTGTACATGTGCCACATTTCCCTGTCCAGTCTATCATTGGTGGGCATTTGGGTTGGTTCCAGGTCTTTGCTATTGTAAATAGTGCTGCAATGAACATACATGTACATGTGTCTTTATGACAGAATGTTCTTTAATCCTTAACACAAGGGATTTTCTTCCTCACTAACTTACCAAATTTTACCAAAAAGGAGTGTTTCAGGAAAAAAAAAAGATTAGATGATTTTTAAAAGAGCTTGTGAGCTTCTCTAAACCTTAGATTGTTCTTTTGTAAAAGGAGGGATCAAGTGATTTTTTTTCCAGCTCTGAGAAACTGACACCAAATCAATGGCCTCTCCTTTTTCAGGTTAAGGCACAGACACAGGCATCCCAGAAAGTTTCATTCTTACTGTTGTTCTCTTCGTCCTTTCTTTAGTTTATTAGGAAAAAATTGTGAGGGGTAAATGTGTGTGTGTTTGAAACCTGGATCTGCCACTGTTTGCCTCTGTGTCCTTGGGCAAATTATTTGACCTCTCTGAGCTTGTCTCCTAATCATTAAAAAGAGGATAATACCACCTACTTTACAGGATTACCAAATGGATTAATATAAATAATGTACTAGATGTGAAATATCTTCCATGATGCCAGGCACTTAGTTGGACCGATTTGTTTCTCTTCCTTCCCGTGTGTGTATCTAGGAAGTTGGTTGGGGAAAAGGTTAAGCTGAATACAGAAACTTAAAGTCTAAAGGGAAGGTTTTCAAAATAAACTCAGCAAACTTTTTTTTATGTGCCCATGTGTAAGGTACAGACTAGGCCAGGAATTACTGGGCCCTGTGGTGAGTACTCCAGGGTGTGAAGGACATGGATATATACAGAAATAACATGTCAAAGAGGGACAAACCAGGTGCTAGAAGCAAGGCAAGCTCAGTACAGTAACAAAATACAGTGTAGAGTGATAAATGAGACAGATGGTTCTTATGGCTTTCGGGCCACCCAGGCTGTAACTTCCAACCAGAAGTTCACTTAACTGCGAATGAATAGGCATTTTCTTATCTATGGAGGGCCTACAAAAAATATCTTTATCAGAGAACTGGTTAACCAACTGATATATTCTCATACAGCAGTCCTCTGCCAGTTGTCAATGATAAGGGAAAAAACTACTTTATGCCAAGCAGTGTCCTAAGCACTATGCAAGTATGAACTGAATACAAAGATCCCATGAGACAAGGACTAGTCTTGAAGAACTATTACTGTTCTCATTTTACGGAAGAGGAAACTGAAATATTCAGCTAATAAGTGTTTGAGTTGGGATTAGACCACAGGCCTAGTCTCCAAAGTCTGTCTTTAACTACATTTTAGACTTTCTTTCCTGGACAAAACAAATTACAGGCAGAAAGACATGATAAAAAAGAATCCCAGAGTGAATGCTCAAGGAATACTTTAATGAAACCAGGCATTCGTTTCACGTTCTAGTTACTATTCAATGTAAATTAATAAGTAAAATAGTCTTATTCTTTCTACTATATAAAGATAGATCAAGAATGAGTAAGAAGGTAGACTTGCAAGAGACTGCTACAGTTTTATGTCCTCTCATTGAAATGAGATGTGTGAGGTGGGCCCTACTAGCCCCCCTCAAGGTTATACTGACAAGAAGCCAGCCCTGTGGTGGGAATCAGCTCAGCCTCCAGAAGATGCAGAAAATCCACCATGATTGTGGAAAGTCTAATACAGCCCCTTGAACACGATAGATTTTTATTTAGTTTTGAAATCTTGGCTAGGCGTGGTGGCTCACGCCTGTAATCCCAGCACTTTGGGAGGCTGAGGTGGGTGGATCATGAGGTCAGGAGATCGAGACCATCCTGGCCATGGTGTAACCCCATCTCTACTAAAATAAAAAAAAATTAGCCAGGCGTGGTGGCGCATGCCTGTAGTCCCAGCTACTCAGGAGGCTGAGGCAGGGGAATCACTTGAATCCAGGAGATGGAGGTTGCAGTGAGCTGAGATCGTGCCACTGCACTCCAGCCTGGCCAAAGAACAAGACTCCGTCTCAAAAAAAAAAAAGAAAAAAAGAAAAGAAAAGAAAAGAAATCTTGTGGTCATTTTGGACCCTACCCTGCTCCACCACATATCCAGGGCTATCCAAGTCACCCTGGCTTGTCCATGTCAGAGGCATCTTTTATTGGTTGGTGCCTTCATTCCTACCACTAACACCTCATCTCAGGGCCTGCTGTACCCACATCCAGATTGGTGGCCCTGTGCCCACATCATGACTCTTCCTGTCTCTAAACCTATGGTGTCCACTGCAAACTAGAAACTTCCAAAATCCTCAGTCTGGCATTAAACCCTCCAGTCTGGCTTCACCCATCTACTCAGCTGTACCTTCTACTTCCTATGAATCTTCTGCCTCCCAATCCTTGCCTCTACCACATCTATTTGCCACCCTTTATGAAGACGCAAAACTTGCCTACATTTGTCTCTTACTCCCAAAGATTTTTTTCCCTACTAAGATATCATCTCCCCCACCTTCTTTAAACCTACTGAAGATTTCTCAAATCTTACTCACTTCAAGAAGTATTCCCTAACCAAAACTGATGGCCACCCTTGATACCCTACTATTCTTGTTTTAAATTTCTTTTTCTTTTATTCTCTCTTCTTTTTTTTTTTGGTTTTTACCCTATTATTCTTTTTTATTTTTGAGATGGAGTTTCACTCTTGTTTCCCAGACTGGAGTGCAGTGGCGTGATTTCAGGTCTCTGCCACCCCTGCCTCCCAGGTTCAAGTGAGTCTCCTGCCTCAGGCCTCCTGAGTAGCAGTGATTACAGGTGCTCCCCACCATGCCCCCCGGCTAATTTTTTGTATTTTTAGTAGAGACTGGGTTTCAGCATGTTGGCCAGGTTGGTCTCGAACTCGACCTCAGGTGATCCACTTGCTTCGGCCTCCCAATGTGCAAGGATTACAGCCATGAGCCACCGCACCTGGCCTACCCTACTATTCTTTAAACTTGCCAAACACATTGCCTGACAATTCACTTCTCCTATCCCCTATCCTACTTCAGTTCAATGCATTTATTCCTGAGTATGATATTCATATATTTACTTACTATCTCTTCCCACCAGAACACACACTCTATGAGGGAAGGGATTTGGTCTTTCTTGTTCCTTGCTATATCTCCAGGGGTCAAAGGTGTTTGGCACATAGCAGCAACTCAATATGTATCTGTGGAATAAATGTATGAGGAGAATTCTCCCTCATCTTTGAAATTCTATAATGTTATCATATTCAGGCCTTATAATAGCTTGTCTTATCCATTTTTTTCTTTTTTTTTTTAAGAGATGGAGATTTTGCTACGTAGCCCAGGCTGGAGTATGGTGGCTTTTCACAGGTGCAATCCCACTACTGATCACCATGGGAGTTTCATTTTTTTCCTTAATTACCTTAATTGGACAGTAAGTTTCTCAAAGGCACAAACTATATATGACTCATTTCCACAAATACTTATTAAGGGCTTACCATGTGTCAGACCCCATATGTCTTAAGCAGCTTGAAATATTGGAAAGAACACTGGAGAAGTCCTACCTTACTGCTGGCTCTACCACAAGCTGAGTGATCCTGGACAACTCCATTTTCTTCCCTGAGTCTCAGTTTCTTCATAAGTTAAACAAGGAGACTATACATTATCTCCGAAGTCTCTCCTGGCTCTAAAACATGTTAAAATTTATAAGAGGTAAAACTTGGTTCTACCCAGTGCCACAGACATCACAGGCACTCAGTAAATATTTGATTTCTTTGTTGTTGATTCTCTGGTTACGCAAGAGGAATCTGAGGTGCCTCAGAACACAGTTTGGATGGAATAACAAGTAAAAGTTTAAGTCCCACTTCCTTCTCAGACTCCATGGTCAACTTCATTCTGCTGTTTGTGTTACAGAGGAGGACGCACTAAACTTGAAGTTGGAAAATATGAACTCTGACCACCACCACTTATTTAGCTATGGAAACTTGTCATTTCTGGGCCTTAGTCTCCTTACGTATAAAAAAGCCCTACTTGGCTGGGCATGGTGGCTCATGGCTGTAATCCTAGCACTTTGAGAGGCCAAGGTGGGGGGACTCAGGAGTTTGAGACCAGCCTGGGCAACATGGTGAGACCCTATCTCTGCTAAAAATACAAAAAATTAGCCATGCGTGGTACCACTTGCCCATAGTCCCAGCTACTCAGGAGGCTGAGGCAGGAGAATCACTTGAACCCAGGAGGCAGAGGGTGCAGTGAGCTGGGATCGTGCCGGTGTACTCCAGGCTGGGCAACAGAGCGAGACTCTGCCTCCCCACCCCCGCCCCCACCAAAAGAAACAAAAAACCATATTGACCTTCGAGCTCAAAGGCTCAAAGGCATCACATGCCTTCCTACCTTAGGGCCTTTTTATGCTGTTTCATCTGTCTGGAATGTTCCTTGAGCTTTCTTTTGCCAGACTAACTTTTACTATCTCCAGGGGTGAGCAAAAGCTTGAATTTTTAAGAAAAGCATTCTCTTCAAAAACAAAAAAGTAGAGAATGGGCATGGTGGTTCATGCCTAGAATTCCAGCACTTTGGGAGGCTGAGACAGGAGGATGGCTTTAAACTAGGAGTTCAAGACCACTGTGGGAGCAACATAGTGAGACCCTGTCTCTTGAACTCCCGATCTCAGGTGATCCGCCCGCCTTGGCCTCCAAAGTGCTTGGATTACAGGCATGAGCCACCATGCCCGGCGTGAGACCCTGTCTCTACCTGAAAAAAAAAAAAAAGAAAGAGAATACCCCTCACCCCGGTGCACTCTCACAGCACTTACCTCAATTGTTTATCTGAACTACTATAGCATTTATTGCAATTGTTACAATTATTTATTGTCCATCTGTAGGATTACAAGGACCACAAAGGCAAGAACTATGTCTGTTTTGTTCACCACTGTACTCCTCAGCATTTGGCTAAGCATATGACACAGAAGGATTCAACAAACATTCTATGAATGAAAGAAAATGCATAAACGAATGCATCTAGAGGCTTTATGCCTCTAGACTATTGCACTGTGAAACCTTTCACAAGTTTCTAAGAAACAGGGTTCAAGACAGGCAGCCTATATTACATAGCTGTTAGAAAAAATTACTGGAAATCATTTGAAGAACTCTGGAAGCTAAAAAAAAAAATCCTTTTTTAAGAAACAACGTTTTGTTTTTAAGAGATGAGGTCTTGCTATATTGCCCAAGCTAGTCTCGAACTCCTGGACTCAAGCAATCCTCCTGCCTTGGCCTCCCAAAGTGCTGGGAATATAGGCATGAGCCACTACATCCAGTCTAAAAAAAATTTTTTTTTAGGCATTTCCACCTCTAGCTCTCTTTCTCCAGAGGCCTATTATCACCAATGAGAAAATCCCATGCTCCCATGGTGAGGAAGTGACCCACTGGTAGCCCGGCCCTTGTATTCAGGATGAAGGAAGTGACTGTCCACACACGGAAAGCCAGGAAGCAGGGAGCAGCCAGCCAGCCCCCCTCCACCTCAATACCCTCTTGCCGCCTCTCCAAAGCTTCTGAACGCTGACCCTGGTGGACCCAGAGGCTGGGCCACCCACACAGGTGGCAGGGAAACGTAGGAGACAGAAGGTTCCTGCTGCTGGTGGAACAGATGGGGAAGGCAGGAAGCTGCAGGGTGGTGTGTGAGGTGACTGGGAGGAGACTGCAGGCTCAGCTAACCCAACTCTTAAGCCACCCTTCACCCTAGACAACTCTTCCTTCCAGGAGGTGTTTGGCCACATCCCTCCAGTCTTTTGAGAGGCCAAGGGAGCTTCCACGGGAGTACTCAGAACCCCAGGTGACCTACTTTTGTCACCTGTAGCAGAGACCTTTGAGCTCCAAAAAGAATGGTCCTATCTCTCCTCACCCTTAGTCCTGTCCTAAGCCTCAAGCGGCTCTATACCCCTTATTTCCTGCAAAGAGCTCCCAGCCCCGGGGGAATCCCAGGCATCAAGATGCCCGCGAGAAGCCCTGGGTCCTGGCAGGGAAGTCACATCCTCCTTCATTTCCCACAGAAAACCCAGAACCGGAGTAACTCTCTTAACTGTCTTGAACCCTAGAGGATCCTGTACTATTAGAATTCCACAGTTTCCACTCTAAGAGGACCCTATGCTTCTCAACTTCCTTAAAAACCGTCTTAATTTGGGGGTCTGCGGCCGCCAGTTCCCTCCAAAAACCTGGACTCCTGGCAAAGCCAGAATCTCTTCCTCCCAGGGACCTCAACTCGCAGGAAGCCGCCCAATCCGCCTGCCTCTTGGAGCCCTCTGTCTCCCGGATGCCCTGCCTCCCCATTCACGGAGTCCCACCCTCCGAGTGCCTGGGGAGCGCTGTGCCCACCCCGCCTTCCAGCTCTTCTTCTGAGGAGCCCCGGACCCACGAGGATTCAAACAGCCCGAAACCCCCGAGAGACTGCCGGTTTCCCTCAGGCGCCACGGAGCCGGGCTTCGGAGATAACGGCGGGACAGGGCGCAGTCCTCCCTTACCCGCCAGCGCGGACATGGTCCCGGGAGCGCGGAAATGGGGAGAAAGAGGCGAGGGGCTACAGCAGCTCCCCTCAGCTCCCGCCGCCGCCGCCACCTCAGGCGAGGAAGGATCACAGCCCCAGGCGCGAACGGGATGCACTGCCTACGGCGCCCCGGGAGGACCAAACCACACCTGGCACTGTGGCCTGCCCTCCGACGGCCCGCCCCGCCGCGGCCAGGCCCCGCCCCCGAGACGCGGCCCCGTCCCCTAGCTCTGGCTCTGCAGCGGCCCTGGCGCCCCCTAGTGCGAGCGGCGTCCCCACGAGGTGCTCATGCTGGTAAGGGTGAGTCTGCGTGGGCCGGAAGTAGCAACCCGGATGACCGTCTGCACCCATCTAGTCGTCCTCATTTTACAGATGGGGAAAGTTACGGATCAGAGGTCGAATTTGACTACCTCGAAATAGCTCTGCTCATTAGGAGGAGAGCTTGGATGGTAACCTAGGCTTATTGACTGCCAGTCCAGAGCTCTTCCCAATATTGTGTTTGGAATCAGGAATATTACTATGGAGGAGCCAGGTCTATCCCACAAACAGCTTTGAGGATGGACTTTTCTTAGAAGTTTCTAGCTCAGAGAAAACCACGTCTCTGCGCCACTATGAGTAAGCTGACAGTAAATAATCTCTAGATCAAAGATGGTTGGAGACGGCCAACCAGCATCCCAGGAGCAGATCCTCAGCCAGGCCAATTAGGTATAGAAATGAGCACAGGATGCTGGAGCTTGTGCGTCCCATTGTAAAATGAGCAGTCCCCTTGCAGGAACATGGGCCTACCAGTCCCAGGTCTTTCAACCTTTCAAAACATGCCAAAAATCCAGATGTTTAGGTGAAATTTGCCACTTTAAAAAATGTTGATAGCTGGCCAGGTGCGGTGGCTCACGCCTGTAATCCCGGTTCCTTGGGAGGCTGAGGCGGGCGGATCACTAGGTTAAAAGATCGGGACCATCCTGGCCAATATGGTGAAACCCTGTCTCTACCAAAAACACAAAAGTTAGGTGGGCGTGGTGGCACGCGCCTGTAGTTCCAGCTATTCAGGAGGCTGAGACAGGAGAATCACTTGAACCTGGGAGATGGAGGTTGTAGTGAGTCGAGATCACGCCACTGAAGTCCAGCCATGGAACACAGTGAGACACCATCTCAAAAAAAAAAAAAAAGTTGATAGCATCAAAAAGTTTTTTAAATGCCGTGTAGGCCAAATGAAACAACACACCTGCCCACTAGATTTGCCCTGTGGGCTGCCAGTTTAGAATCTCCTATGAGGAGGAGAGATCACAGGACTAAGAATTAAGACTACTGACTGGGTTAGGGCAGCTGCTAGCTGGCTGAGTAGCTTTGAGAACCACTTCCCTTACTTCCCTTCATTAGGTTTGGGGTCCTCTGTGTGATGAAGGTATTAATACACCATCAGCCAGGTCAGCTGGTCCCTGATGACCCATCTTCCCATCTGAGTCTCTCATATTGGGTCTTTCACAATTGTCATTTCCTTAGATCAGATTTAGATTGTGGGAAAAGTGTCCAAATGACCAACAAGAGGATAGGGCCCAGGGAAATGGACTCTGTCCCCCACCCCCACCCCTGACCAAGGACAAAGTTCAACCCAGCTGTCTCTGGTCTCAGCAGCTGGGCAAGCAAAGGCAAAGGCAAGCACAATTCTCTTTCTTCCTGCTCTGACCATCAAATTCAAACCGGTTGCCGGTCAGATTTTTCTCCTCTGGGTGTGGCAGGTGGCTCACGATGTCCTGAGTGTGCACAAAGTGCTGGGGAGGAGGACTGTGTCCCAGTTCCATTAATTCCTGGGAACTCTTTTCAGTAGTCAGTTTTATAGTCTCTGAGGAAATCATTATAGTAAACACAAGATTGTGTATTGATTTAAAGGAATCGGCCGGGTGCGGTGGCTCACACCTGTAATCCCAGCACTTTGGGAGGTGGAGTCGGGTGGATCACGAGGTCAAGATATCGAGACCATCCTGGCCAATATGGTGAAACCCCATCTCTATTAAAAAATACAAAAATTAGCTGGGTGTGGTGGCGGGTGCCTGTAGTCCCAGCTACTTGGGAGGCTGAGACAGGAGAATTGCTTGAACCTGGGAGGCGGAGGTTGCAGTGAGCCGAGCTCGTGCCACTGCACTCCAGCCTGGCACCTGGTGACAGAGCGAAACTCTGTCTCAAAAAAAAAAAAAAAAAAAGACAAGAATCCGGAGGACTCTCCTGACAAGCTGCCTCATGGCTAGCAAACAGGGGACAGGGACTTTCCTCATCCTTCCTACAGAAAGATATAACACTGTATTTCCCCAGGCAACAAAGCACTGGCATCCTGGGAACCAAAACCTCCTGGGTGTCTTCCTTCTCCCTCCACTCCATACCAAGGCACCCAGATCTGTCTCTTCTCCCTCCTCCTTCCCTCTCACATTCCACTTCCTTCTACTTCCAGCCTCATGGTCTTCACCAGCAGGGAGTTGGGGGATATCCAAGTTCCCCAAGTTCCTCCCAGGGAAGTTCAGGCGACTCTGAGAAATGCAAGTTGAAAATGTAAAGGAAGGGAATATAGCTCTCTGTAGAAATACTATGGCCAAGAGATATATTTTTAATATGGACCCAAAGAACATTCCAGAAATCACTTGTGAACTCAAGGGGGACTTCTGGAGGGCAGAAAAGGCCTGGGCAGGGAGCAGACCAACTGAGTTTCAAGATCACGCCACTGAACTCCAGCCATGCAACACAGTGAGACACCATCTCAAAAAAAAAAAAAAGTTGATAGCATCAAAAAGTTTTTTAAATGCCGTGTAGGCCAAATGAAACAACACACCTGCCCACTAGATTTGCCCTGTGGGAGGCCACCCGCCTTGGCCTCCCAAAGTGCTAGGCCAAAAGTGCTAGGCCAAAGTGCTAGGCCAAAATCCCAAAGTGCTAGGATTACAGGTGTGTGCCACTTCGCCCAACCTATTTTGCTTGTTTTTAAAATACTTGAGATGCATACTGAAATACTTAATAGATGACATATGATTG
>CAUYLG010042292.1:0-14402 GCA_963573385.1 Cacajao melanocephalus
ATGCTTATGATTTCTGCACATTAATTTTGTATCCTGAGACTTTGCTCAAGTTGCTTATTAGTTTAAGAAGATTTTGGGTGGAGATGATAGGGTCTTCCAAATATACAATCATGTCATCTGCAAATACAGACAATTTGACTTCCTCTATTCCTAACTGAACAACCCTTGTATTTTTTTTTCCTGCCTAATTGCTCTGGCTAGAACTTCCAATACTATATTGAATAGGAGTGGTGAGAGAGGGCATCCTTGTCTAGTGCCAGATTTCAAAGGGAATGCTTTCAGTTTTTGCCCATTCAGTATGATATTGGCTGTAGGTTTGTCATAAACAGCTGTTATTGTTTTGAGATATGTTCCTTCAATACCTAGTTTATTGACAGTTTTTAGCATAAAGGGCTGTTGAATTTTGTTGAAGGCCTTCTCTGCATCTATTGAAATAATCATATGGTTTTTGTCTTTTGTTCTGTTTATGTGGTGGATTATGTTTATAGACTTGTGTATGTTGAACCAGCCTTGCATCCCTGGAATGAAGCCTACTTGATCGTGGTGGATAAGCTTTTTGATGTGCTGTTACAATTGGTTTGTCAGTATTTTATTGAAGATTTCTGCATCAATGTTCATCATGGATATTGGCCTGAAGTTTTCTTGTTTTGTTGAGCCTCTGCCAGGTTTTGGTATCGGGATGATGTTGGTCTCATAAAATGATTTGGGAAGGATTCTGTCTTTTTGTATTGCTTGGAATAGTTTCAAAAGGAATGGTAAAAGCTCCTCTTTGTATGTTTGGAGTTTCTTTTTTGATGTTTGTTTGTTTGTTTGTTTGAGATGGAGTGTTGTTCTGTCACCAAGCTGGAGTGCAGTGGCACAATGATCTTGGCTCACTGCTACTTCCACCTCCCGGGTTCAAGCTATTCTTCTCCTTCAGCCTCCTAAGTAGCTGGGACTGCAGGCACATGCCACAACACCCAGCTAATTTTTGTATTTTTGGTACTTTCACCATGTTGGCCAGGATGGTCTGAGTCTCTTGACCTCGTGATCTGCACACCTGGGTCTCCCTAAGTACTGGGATTACAGGCCTGACCCACTGTGCCTAGAGTTTCTTATGTTCTGGGTAGTATGCAGATTCTCACCTAAAGACTTTGGCATATCACAAGGAAGAAATAGTAGTTATTTACTAAGTAAAAAAGAATAAAGAGAATTCATCTGTGTTTGCACAGTTTCAACAGTCAAAAAAAAAAATCAAAATCACTCCATATTGCTCTTTTGGAAATGGAGTTATGATAGTAGTATAACCATAAAGTATAAAATATTGCATATTAATTTTTATCGAGTACTGTGCTCTAATATACACCCAAGTGGGCTCCCTAGAAATAACTGGCTAAGTGCATTTTAATAATTGCAAAATTAGAGCATGGTTAAGAGGGAAATTAAGGAAACATTTAAAAAGAGTTTTTCTTTTTCATAAATTCAAAGGCAGTAACATAATGAGATTGCAGTTTTTTACACAAATATGTCTCATTTATTTTATCTTCTAATAGTGAGGAAGTTACCCTTAGGACTGCTAAATTAAGTTCAGTTTCCTACCTGTACAGTTGTACAACGCAACAGGTAATTGGTACTTAATGTTTTCTTATTCTGCCTTATTTGATTTCTGAGGGGATCCATCAGAAATTGGTTTAGTTTGATCTAGCACCAGTTACCTTCTCTAAAAATTGTTTAATATAATTCAGTAAATGGAGTCATATTTACAAAAACATGATATAGGCCCTTGTTTTTGCTAATTATCCCATCTAGGTGTTAGACCTTTCCTGTGTGAAATGAAACATGTATTAACTCAAGAAAAGAGTAAACAGAAACTTCTGATTGAAGATATTGGTCATTTATTATCCATTTACCATTTACATTTAAATCAAAATAGCACTGATTATTTGAGATATACTAAATGGATTGATGTTACTTACTATAGTTCGATCTTAGAATACTATGCTTTGCCCAGAAATAAATCATCATTTTTAATGTGGAAATTTTATAATTTAATAAGATCCAGTTTTGACATATTTTTAAGGTACACTTTATGCTCATTTTCTTACATTTGGATTATGATTGACTTAAGTGATTTTTATTGTAAACACATCTATTGTCCTTTCCTGACTTTCAACATTTATGCACTCCCATCTTTGCCTGATTTTATATTATCTAAAAGTCAACTCAAAGGCCACTTCCATTAAAAAAAAATCCCTAAATTGAAATTAATCACTCACTTTTCTGGGCTTTTATAGAAGTGAGACTTTTGTATTGTTCTATGTTCTCAATTGTTGCTTTTTGGTTACTCAACCCTTGTACTAAATCTTAACAATCTTCTTTAAATAACAGTGGCAGAATTTCTGAGATAAGTGATAAGATAAGATAGAGAAGTTTCTGAAGGAGGCCAGCTATCTCTTTTCCATGGAAACTTCCAAAGCCGGGCAGGATTGCCTTGTTCTGACCTTCATCATCAGAGACCTAATTTTATCAGCAAATCAAAAGCAAGAATGAATGTGAGAGCATTGATTTACATAGAAAATATACCTTTCATTAAATCACTCTACCCAACATATGGAATATGTACCTAGGAAAGCCAAATTATAATTTGAAGCTTGATATGCTAGCATGGAATCAAGTTTAAGAATCTATAAAACTTGACTATTTTAAGGTTTTATGCTAAAACAGCCTGGTGAATTAATCTTCAAACCAAGAATGTCCATGTCAGGAAGTTTATCCTACTCTAAGCTTATTGATCAAGATTCCAAGTCTCTGAGCGGTGCTTTGACAGGCAATACCAATATTTTGTCTCTCTAATTCTGCTTTATCTATCTCCTTTGATGAACAAGCTACCTTATGATTGTCTTGACTCATGTGACTTAAAATTTTTCTGCTTTCATCAATTAGGTATTAACTTAAGTCTTAATGGTAATTTTCTTCACTTTATATTATTTTCTCTTCAAACTCTTGGTCATGTGAGGTATAGGTAATGAAATCTTTCCCAGGTGTTCTTGTGGACCTACTGTAATAGTTACTGATGCTTAAAAATTGCTTTCCCTAAAATCTCCAGTAAGCTCCGAATTAATGCATGTCCTCAGATCCAAGAAGCCATAGATAAAAGTGAGATCATAAACTTAATAATATCCTATCAGGACAAAAAAACACTAGAAAAAGTGTATTTAATGATTACAAGACTCATTCAGAATTAGAAGCGTTAAAATGTGGACTTGTCTTAGAATGAGGGAAACATGGGCCAAGAATAATCTATAATCCTTAACTCTTTAATATATTGGGAGTATTTTGTAGACTGTCTTGCTTGACATTCTGGATGTCCCTCTCTTCTAGTCTTTCATCTGTCCAATGTGCGTTTCTTCCCAATCTGTCTTCATCATTCTCATGAATTCTTTATCCAACATTCACCCCCGAGCCCCTTAAATACTGGGCTTTTCCACATTTCTTTTTTTATCTCTCTTTCTCCTATCATGATTTATTATCTTTGAAAAATATCTTTACCCAAAACTTTAACTACCAAATTATATACCAATAACTTTAATATTTTTAAAGAAAATATATTTATACTTCAGAACTCTTTCAAAACTGCAGGACTATGTTTACAGTTGACAGCTGAAAATGCTATGTGGAGACAAGCAGGACTATCTATAAAAAAGAGCTGAGCATTTCCCCAAATTCCTATGGGATTGAGGCCCTAAGGTCTAGCCACTGGGAAATGACATGTTGCATCATTCCCTTAAACAGCTGGCACCTAGGCTCTACCTGCTTGGCTCCTGCCCACAAAATATTTACTTCCACTATAAAGGGTTTGCACAAACAAAAGATGCAGCTTTAGGATGACAGGATCTCTCCAACGAAGCTCAGCTCCACACTATATTTCACTGTATATCAGCCCAAGCATGCCTCTCTGCAGGATGCCAACAGAAAAAGCACCTGTGCACCTGTTTCTGCATATGAGTTTTCTGAGCCTACTCCAGATGATGCTTGTTGGTCTTCACTTGAACTTACTGCATGACAACATGCTCCATATTGAGCTATCTTAACACATCTCAATTCTAGCAAAAATCTACTGTTAGTTCTATTTCTACTGTCTCTGAATGGACTGCCATTCATCTAAGTTTGAAGTCTGGGAGCAATTTTGTTTTGTTTTGTTTTGAGACAGGGTCTCACTTCCATCACCCAGGTGAGAGTGCGATGGCACCATCATGGCTCATCGCAGCCTCAATCTCTGGAGCTCAGGCAATCCTCCTACCTCAGTTTTTTATTTTTCTGTAGAGACAAAGTCTTACTATGTTTTCCAGGTTGTTCTCAAACTCCTGGCCTCAAGCAATCTGTGAGTCTTGGCCTCCCAAAGTGCTCTTATACTTGTTTTTATACCCAGAAGTAATTTTACACCTGTTTCTCCTTCCTTAATTTCTTCTACTTCCTTTCCCCTAACTTCTAATTGGTAACCAAACCCTGAATATTCACCTTGTTAAATAAATTAACATTTTCCCCTCTTCTCTCTACTTCCAAGTTGGCTCTATCTTAGTTCAGACCCTCATTATCTGTCTTTATTTCTCTATAAGCAACTGTGGCTTCCTGTCTTGACCTTATCAAATCTATTCTCCATACTGATACCAGAATAATCTTGCCAAGGTTAAATCTTATTGTAATTTTTTTAACAGCTTAAAGACCCTCAGTGACTTTACATTACTGCCGTAAGAAAATCTACAGTCCCTTATCAAGGCCACGTCAACCTATTTGAAGCTTCCTAAGTGCTTGCTGTTTCAATCTTTCATGTCCTTCTGCCCTTTACCAGAAATATAATTCTTCCTCTTAAACCCAATTATACAGAAAACTCATTCTTGTCCAAGCTGTTAATGAGAAAAACCAAGCTGAGAGTTTGGCAAACACATCCCTCCCTACCATTCCCCTCTCCCCACTGTGCCCCAATACACATGTACAGCAACACCAAGAAGACAGGCAGACAAAGAAATTCTTGATAACATATGTTGAATTCCTGAACTGACCAATACCTGAATTTGCTACCAAACTTTTAGTCATGAAACCCAATAAATTATGTTTTTATGCTGAAGATATTTTGAATTAGATTTCTGTGGGTTAAGTTCTGATTAACGTGAAAAGGTCTTTATAGAAATATTTCTGTGGGTGACAGAAATAATAAGTTGATTATTATTCAAAAGCTATGTATAATAATAAAACCTGAGCAAAACTCATGACTCATGTATCTGGTAATATCACTCAACTGCAATATAATATTACCACAAAAAAATAAAAGGAGTTTAAGTTGGGAAATAACATTCAGGGTAAACTTTATCTTTTGAATTTTACTGATGCTCTTTTTAACATTTCTAAGGCAAACAAATGATAAGATGTCCCAAAGAATTTGAAAGATGTTAGCAAAGAGTTAATTGTTGGCTCAACAGTTGGTGCTGACATTTTAAGCATGAGTGTCCAGTTTGCATTGGGTAGATAAGCAAAGAAGATAAAGATCTCTGTGAACTGCTGTTCTTCTCAGCAGGAACACCCAGTGGAATGCAATAATTGTTGACCTCACTACATAAAGGACAGCATTTCTCACTAAGCTGGGAAATCATTAATCTCTTCATCAAACCCTGAGAAATGAATTATTTAGATTAATGCCTCCACTGGTTACTGGCCAAGTGCTGTGTCCAATGCAAACATGGTTCCCTGAGGATCAAAGTGAAATGGGAGTGGTTTTGTTAGAAGAAACAACAGAATTAAGTCTGGTCATTACTTTTGGGTTGTCCACCATTTCTCTTGATGTAACAACAACTTCCAACAGCCTGTTTGCTCGTAGATTTCAGTTTTTAGGAAGAAACCTAGGTCATTCACTAAGATGGAGAATTCTGGAGACTAGAGAAGGTAGATCATGGTAGAGTGATGCAATCCAAACAAGTGAAGCCATGACATACTCTATGTCTGAGTCATCCCACCTTATGAGGAATTTCAGAAGGAGTGAAAAGGTGCAGGCCAGCTGCACTTCATTGGCTAAACTGTAAGAACTTCATGTTATAACCAGGGGAATTCTTGGTCAGGTAGTGCCTGTTACTAGGCTTTCACAGGCCTGCAAGGTTATTATGAACCAAGGCATAAAGAATGAGCATTGAATGATATCCCTTTTTAAATAGTTAATCCAATCTGTATTAAAACAAAAAGAGCAAATCCAGGATGTCTCAAAAATCCCTTGCATCTCTTGGATTCTATTACTCTACTATTACTTAGTGATTCAGGAGAAGTTCTGATGTAGGCATGATCTGATGGATGGTTCAATATGAGGGACAGGGAAAATTTATGAGGGAAAGGTGAAGTACATACAGAGACAATTTTCCAAGAATCTCTAACTTGAGTCATGTTTGATAGCCACACTCTCATACCCTGTTCATCACCCTGGAAGCACTCATATTTCTGAATACCCTGCCATGATGCACATACATCATGCCACTTTGGCCTTCAGCTACATCTTTGCTCACCGGAAGACCTTGGCTATGAAGGCTCTCTCCACATCTTTTCATCTAATTGTCTTTTATTCATTATGTTATTATCATTATTATTAATTTAGACATAGGTCTCACTATGTTGCCCAGGTTGGTTTTAAACTCCCAGGCTCAAGGGATCCTCCCACCTCAGCCTCCTGAGTAGCTAGGACTACAGGCACATGCCAATGTACACTCAACTGACATATCAGACCTGAGTCTCTCAGTTGAGCAAAGAGTGTTTCCTCTGTGGCCCTACAAATCAGGGGGCATCAAGACTTAGTGTAAGTAAGAATCACTTATTAAAGATGGAGACTCCTGCATCAGTGGTTAAAAATGCAGGTAAAATGTGTATATTTAACAAAGTTCTTAGACAATTTTTAAGCATAGTTTGAGACCTCTGATAAGATGTACTGCAAAGGACTCTAAAAAACAGCTGAGAAGCCCTGTGCATATCTTTTTTCTGTTGTTTTGTTTTGAGACGGAGTCTCACTCTGTCACCAGGCTGGAGTGCAATGGCATGATCTTGGCTCACTGCAACCTCCGCCTACCTCCTGGGTTCAAGCAGTTCTCCTGCCTCAGCCTCCCAAGTAGCTGGGACTACAGGCACCCACCACAATGCCCAGCTAATTTCAAATTTTCAGTAAAGGCGGTTTACACTATGTTGACCAGTAGGGTCTTGAACTCCTGACCTCAGGTGATCTACCCACCTCGGCCTCCCAAACTGCTGGGATTACAGGTGGGAGACACTGGGCCCAGCTGCATATTTCTCTTAATATTCTCTGTATTATATTAGAACTATCTGGATGTGGAGTTATCTCTACTACATGACCAATCCTTTTTGAGGATAGAGACCATATGCTACTCATTTTTATAGAATTAGTATTTAACTCAGAATATAACATAGACAAGGTGTCCAATAAATGTTTGTTGATCAGAACTGAATTCCAAAAGGGCAGCTGATTACAGAGAACCTACTACATCTCAGATCCTCTGATAAGTGCTTTCCATACATTTACTTGATGAATATTTATAAGAACCATCTGACAGAAATAATATTACCTTCATTTTAAGGTTGAATAATTAAGGCTTAGAGAGGTAAAGTTACTTAGCCAACATCACAGAACTATTAAGCCACTTTCATTAATTGAAAGGCTGTACTCTTAAACATTAAATATGCTAATCTCAATAAAATTTCTAACAGACAACCTCATAGTGCGAACTTCATATGACATTGTAGAGAGGCCCAAGTATCTTTGAAATTATGAAGCTAAGATATTACTACTAGTTACTTCCAATGGACTGACCCACTGACTAATGCTGCAGCCAAAATGACATGTCTCTAGTATAAGGAGCCGTGGGTGCTGCTTACACTTGGAAATGTCATGATGTTCTCAGTTCAAGCAGCCAATTACAGAGGGCAGATGAACATGACGTAGCACTCAGGCTGTCATTCAATACTTATCTACTTTTGTTTCTAGGACATTATAGTCAACAAAGTAAACACTGTTACATAGAAATAGATACTGAGGTGAAGATCACTAAAGCGAGAAAAAGATTAGCAAATGTTGTATTTTCTAAAATGCTGCATGTTTTTTAGAACGCACGGGGCCTATGTGCTTTTGTAAAATCCTCAGCCCACATTCTTATTTCCTCAGGACATATCTCCATTGTGCCTGGAAATAAGTGTTATTATGAAAAAAAATCTGAGGCCGACCTGATCTTTTCCCCTTTATATGTGATATGCTTTACCTGACATGGAGCACATTAAATTGATCATCTCTGAGGTAAGGCAACCTCGCTAGGATGTGGCCTGGAGCTTCTGATTCTTTGTCAATGTTTTCAATGACTTAGAGAGCTGGTATGTAGATTCATTAACTTTACTTTTTTTTTTTTTTTTTTCCTGGAATGATTTCTGTATGTTTCGGTCCACTTGTTCTGCTTTTATCCCTAAGGAACATAATTTTATGAATGTTGGCTATCCTTTGTCCATAGTGATCAACTGCTTTATAATCATTTTATCATTGTTCCGAATCATTTTGTGTGATTCTTCAAGCATATGTATGTCTTTGTCATGATCCTGCTTTGTTAGTTAAATTCCTGTTGTTTCCATATGGTTTTCGTCTCTATAATGGTTTATTTATTTTTTCCTTCCACATTGTTTTGAGCTCTGCTTTCTGAATTTATCATCTCTTCTGTTGTCTTAAAATCATTTTTTGCAATCTTATATTCATCCTTAGAATTCTATTGTCTGGAAGATAGTAGATAATAAATGATAAGGTTGCTATAATTTCTGTGAATATAAAATATTCTGTAAATATTACTATTCATTTTTGCATATTTGTTTCATCATTTTTGCTAATTTTTTCTCATATCTTAATTAACTGAAATCATACATGGGTTCTCAGCAGATTTACTTTTGATTAATATTAACTTTTGAATTTATGACTTTTTTTAAGAATAGAAGACAAAGAATGGGGTAGGGGGTCTGCAATGAGCTCTGAGCATTTGGACTTCACTTAACTTGTTTTCTTAAATAACCTCACATCAAATAGATTATTTTCTTTACCCTCTAAGTCAATGTATGTCTTAGCAAAACTCTTTTTTTTCCATTTCCCCTAGAGGCGCTCTTTGGTTAGAAAGTTAGATATATAACAAGAGTTTTGAAGCTCAAATACTTACAGAGATTGAGATATAAATGAGCGTAATGGGCTAAGTTTAAGAACAAAGGGAGTGGTAGGGTCTGTGGTGATCTGCACTGTATGCTTCATCCTAAGGTGACAGCAGCTAATCAGTTTAGCTGATCGTTATTAGATTGTTGTATTAGCCCACTGTGGCCAGAATTTCTTTTTCAGCAGAGTCAAACAATACATATTTTTTAAGTGAACCTCTATTTTAAAGACATCATGCACAATGGAATACTCTTTGGCCATAAAAAGAATGAAATCCTGTCATTTGTAGCAACATGCATGGAACTAGAGGTCGTTCATTATGTTAAGTGAAATAAGCCAGGGACAGAAAGGCAAATATGGCATGTGCTCACTTACATGTGGTAGCTAAAAATGTTGGTCTCTTGGAGAAAGAGAATAGGATGATAAATGCCAGAGGCTGGGAAGGGTGGGGATGGGAAGGGAAGATGAAGAAAGTTGGTTAATGGGTAAAAACATAAAGTTATATAGAAGGAATAAGTTTTAATGTTTGATAATGATAATGTTTAATGTTTGATAGTTTAAAATTTGATAGCAATAATGTTTAATGTTTGATCACACTCATATGTTGATTATAATTAGCAATAATGTATTGTATATTTCAAAGAAGACTTAAAAGATTTCCAACACATAGAAATAATAAATACTCAAAGTGATGGATGCCCCAAGTACCCCGACTTGATTATCACATAGTCTATACATGTAACAAATACTCACATATACCCCATAAATATGTAAAATATTATGTATCAATACAATTTTTAAAGGTAAATCTAAAAGATAGAAAAAAACCATGAAGTTCAAACAAAACACATGTGCAGGCTCTCATGTTTTAACCTCTAACATAGAAAATATAAATGGTGTATTGGCTTTACCTTTTCAGATGCCACTTTAGACTAACCCCATCTCTGCAGCTGGCCCTGCCTTAGCTGTTTTTACCCTACTCAGAGGTCCACTGGGAATATCTTTTGGAGGTGGAATCTTACTGGATTCTGATGTGGCAAGTGCAGGCTGGCCCCCAGCATTCTTCTCCTGCTTAACAGTGCACAGTAAAGAGTATGCTTCATCATTTGTGGTCTGAGGTTATGATAATTTTCTTGTATCATTAAAAATGGCATGCTTTTTGTATCATTATTTTATTTTGTTTTTATGTAGTTTAAGGAGGGCAAAAAATAAATAATGTCTTCTCACCGACATTCAAATGCTATTTGTGCAGAAGTCCTCTTTGTCTCAACTCCTGTTGATTGGAACCCTTTCCTATCCTTGCTTTTGTAAAATTATACTCTCATGGCCAGGAAAAGCTACGTAATTTACAGGGCTCAATACAAATGAAAATGCAGGGCCACTTCCTCAAAAAATTATTATACATTGCAAAATGGTAACAGATTATTAAACCAGGCATGGCCGTCTTCTCAGCACAGGGCCTTGTGTGACTACACAAGTTGCACACTCCTGAGGCTGGCTCTGCTCCTAATTCTTGCCTGATCTCTCTGATCCCTCATTTAAAAGTCTTCTCTAGCTGCTCTTTCTCCTCCTATCCCGAGGGTTTCCTAAGTTACATCCTTAACTTACTTTTCCTCTCTCTCTACTTAGTCTCCTTGGCAATCTCACTCAAACTCATAGCTTCAACTCTCACCAAAACAGAAACAAAATTGTATTTTATTTATTTGTGAATTTTGCCCTGTCAAAATGTAAATTCCTTGAGTGAACTAATGCTATTCAAGGTCATCGCACCAGCAATTATTTTCCTCTGTCTCCCAAAAAATAAACCTTCATCTAAGCCTCCTTGTTTCCCATCCTCCTCCAGCTTTGACCAAATCAGAGAACCATTTTTCAACAAAACTATCCATATCAGGGGTAGCCAGCTAAAATCTGTGGCTCAAATACAGCTCACTGCCTTTATAATTAATGTTTCACTAGAATGCTACCATACTCTTTCATTTAGTATTGTCTATGTTGGCTTCGTACTTCAATAGTAGAGCTGAGCAGTTACAGCAGAGACCAAATGATCCACACAGCCTAAAATATTTACTCTCTGGCTTTTACCAAAAAAAAAAAAAAAAAAAAAATTCCAACACCATCCCACACCCTTACCCTATCCCACCTTTGATCTGTACTCACTGTCTCCAAATTCAACCAACTTCTCTTCCTTGAACCTACGCTGGTCAGGTGTTTCACCTTATCACTCCACCAAAATTGTTAAGGCACCAATGACTTATTTCTCAATATTTACTAGCTTTTCCTCATTTTCCCTATCACTAAATGTTCCGTCACTCTAACACTCAGCCTTTGACCCTCTTCTCTTTTCCATGTGACTACATGACTGCTCTAATGAAAACTGCAGTCCTTTAACGTTAAATATTATTTATATGTTGATGATGCCTAAACTTATACTCCAATCTAATCCTTTTGTCTGAAATCTCGATTCATGTATCTTTGGCCTGTTCAACATATCCACTGGTAATTAATGAACATCTCAAAAGTGTATGGTGAAAACTGAACTCTTGATCTTTTCTCACCAGTGCTTTTCTTACAGTTTTACCACATCTGTCAATAGTAGTTCCATCTTTCCTACTAGGCCAGATAGTTGCATTCTATACTTTTTGGATGGAGTCTAATATAAATGTGAATTAGGTCAAGGTGGTTGAAAGTAGTGTTCAAATAATCTGTTTTTATTGATGCTTTTCTCTCGTTCTATCAGTTGCTAACAGAGAGTGTTAAAATCTCAAACTATGGCTGTAAAATTATTTATAGGTTCCTTTTAGTTCTCTCAAATTTTGCTTCATGTATTTTGAAACTGTGTTATGAAGTGCATATAGATTTTTGATTATTATGTCTTCTGATATATTTTTCCTTTTGGTCATTACATAATGTCTCTCTTTATCTCTGATAATACTCTTTTTCTTGAACTCTATCGGGTAGAAAATAGTTATCTTCAGGTATTTTATACTTATTGTTTGCATAGTATATCTTTTTCAACAAACTATTTTGAACCTATCTGTCTCATATTTAAAGTATCTTATAATAGCATGTGGTTGGGTCTTGTGTTTTTGCTTTTTAGTTCAGTATAGTGATTTTTACCTTTAAGTTGAAGTACTTAGTCAGTTTACACTGAGTGTGATTATTGATACATTTGAATTTAAGTCTACCATTTCCTTTTGTTCGTGTGTTTGTCCTAGAATCAGAACATGCCATCCCAAAATATTCCACTTTATTAATATGTGTATTTTGAACTGAAGGCAATTGAGAGTCAGCAGATGCAGACAGAAAAATTCTCAAAGCAGAACTTTTCTTATTTGACCAAAAGCAGACACTTCTGAGAAATAAGAACTACCATAAATCCTCTCTCCAGGAGAGTTTTATGGCCCTGAAGAAGATGGAAAGTTCATATTCACACCTGTATATACAAATATTATCACAAACTTCAGGGTCTCACTCTGTCACCCAGCCCGGTATGCAGTGGTGCAATTATGGCTCACTGAAGCAAAATTTCTGGGCTTCAAGCAATCCTTCTGCCTCAGCCTACTCTCACTCCCGTCACTGGGATTACAGCCATGAGCTACCCACTGAGGCAGGCAATTATCACAGACTTAATCTCCTAGAAACCCACTTGTGTTTCTTAAGGAAACCCATCTGTTTTTCCAGAAGAAGCCTTTTCCTCTCCCTTCCTTTTTTCTACTAAGTTGTGTATGAAGTCTTTAACAATTTAATGGGATTTTTGCTGGCTTTCATGAGCATATGAAATAAACATTTTTCTCCTGTTAATCTGTTTCTTGTCAGTTTAATTCACAGGTTCTAGCTACTGAATTTGGGAGGGTAGAAGAAAATTTTTTCTCTCCTACACTTTCTACTTTTTGTTCTTCCGTTTTTGTTGTTGTTGTTATTTTCTGCCTTTCTGGGGAGGTGATGGGGGAGGAAGTTAATAGAAGTTCTTTAGGATTCCATTTTAATTTATATTGTAATTTTAGCTGTTTCCTCTTGTATTATTTTTCTAGTGGTTGCTCTAGGAAGTACAATATACAACCTTAACTTTTCAATGTCTACCTCGAGTTAATATTGTATTACATCACCTAAAATGTAAGCAACTTGCAGTCATCTAGATTCACTTATCCTCTCTTCATCTTTTACGTTGAAATGTAACAACATGATTTTTGCTTCAAACCATCATATGTACTTTAACAAAATTAAAAGAAAAAATTTGCCTTGTATATTTATCCACATTTTCATTTTCATTCTTCTTTCTTTCTGAAAAACGCAAGTCTCTTCCCTTCAGCCCGGAAAGCATATATTTTTTTAACATTCTGTTAGTATAGATCTGCTAGTAACAACTTTTTAAATTTTCTTTTGTCTGAAAATGTCTTTATTTTACCTTTATTCTTGAGGGATATTTTGCTCAAGATTTTGGGGTTGTATTACTTCTCTGCCTTTTGGCTAAGATCAAGTGTAGAATTCAGGGTTGTCAATTTTATTATCTATCTGCCTCTTAAAGATCATTATATTCTCTTTTGGCTTTTAATATTTCAGATTAAAAATCAGTGATAATTAAAATCATTTTTCCTCTATGTGAAATATATCTTTTTTTTTCTGTAGCTGCTAAGATTTTTTTAAGCTTTAGTTGTCAGAAGTTTAACTCTCATGTCTCCAGTTGTTGGCTTATCTGTATGTTTTCTGTTTGGAATTTGCTGAGCTTCTTGAATTTGTAAATTTATGTCCTTTGCCAAGAGGAAAAACACTGAGTATTATATATGTACATGTGTTTTCTTCTATCTTTTCACCCTCATCCCTTTCTGGGACTCAAGTTATATGTGTGTTAGACTTTTTAAATTGTCATATGTTCCTGAGCCTCTACACATTGCTTAGCAATCTTTTTATTTTCTCTCTGGCCTTCAGATTAGATCATTTCTTTTTTTTTAATTTTTTTTATTTTTTTTATTTTTTGAAAGAAAGGAAAAGAGAGGAAAGAAAGTGAGAGTGAAAGAAAGAAAGAAAAAAAAAGAATGTACGAGAGAAAGAAAGAGGAAGAAATAAGAGGGAGAGAGAACAGGATTCTTGTTTTATTGCCCAGGCTAGAATGCAGTCTAAAAATGGGTATTAAAAACCTCTTTTATGCCAATAATTGTGCTTAACAATGGAGACAGGAAGGAATAAGGGATGAAAATAACAAACA
>CAUYLG010042293.1:0-65641 GCA_963573385.1 Cacajao melanocephalus
AAACAAGCAATGGGGAAAGGAGTCCCTGTTTAATAAATGGTGTTGGGAAAACTGGCTAGCCATGTGCAGAAAGCAGAAACTGGACCCCTTCCTGACACCTTACACTAAAATTAACTCCAGATGGATTAAAGACTTAAATATAAGACCTAACAGCATAAAAACCCTAGAAGAAAACCTAGGCAAAACCATTCTGGATGTAGGTGTAGGCAAGAATGTCATGACCAAAACACCAAAAGCATTGGCAGTAAAAGCCAAAATAGACAAATGGTACCTAATCAAATTCCACAGCTTCTGTACAGCAAAAGAAACAGTCATTAGAGTGAATCAGCAACCAACAGAATGGGAAAAAATTTTTGCAATCTACCCATCTGACAAAGGGCTGATATCCAGAATCTACAAAGAACTAAAACAGATTTACAAGCAAAAAACAAACAAACCCATTCAAAAGTCAGCAAAGGATATGAACAGACACTTTACAAAAGAAGACATACATGAGGCCAACAAACATATGAAAAAATGCTCATCAACACTTGTCATTAGAGAAATGCAAATCAAAACTACACTGAAATACCATCTCACGCCAGTTAGAATGGCGATCATTAAAAAATCTGGAGACAACAGATGCTGGAGAGGATGTGGAGAAATAGGAACACTTTTACACTGTTGGTGGGAGTGTAAATGAGTTCAACCATTGTGGAAGACAGGGTGGCGATTACTCAAGGACCTAGAAATAGAAATTCCACTTGACCCAGCAATCCCATTACTGGGTATATATCCAAAGGACTATAAATCGTTCTACTGTAAGGACACATGCACACGAATGTTCACTGCAGCACTGTTTACAATAGTAAAGACCTGGAACCAACCCAAATGCCCATCAATGATAGACTAGACAGGGAAAATGTGGCACATATACACCATGGAATACTATGCAGCCATAAAAAACAATGAGTTTCTGTCCTTTGTAGGGATATGGATGAACCTGGAAACCATCATTCTCAGCAAACTGACAGAAGAACAGAAAATCAAACACCGCATGTTCTCACTCATAGGTGGGTGTTGAACAATGAGAACACATGGACACAGGGAGGGAAGCATCACACACTGGGGTCTGTCGGGGCAAAACTGGGGAGGGACAGTGGGGGGTGGGGAGTTAGAGAGAGAGAGCAGGGGGAGAAATGCCAGATATAGGTGATGGGGAGGAAGGCAGCAAACCACACTGCCATGTTTGTACCTATGCAACAATCTTGCATGTTCTTCACATGTACCCCAAAACCTAAAATGCAATCAAAAAAAAAAAAAACAAAGGAAACAAGAAAACCAATGTGTATTATAAATTTCTTAGACAATGCCATTTTTCCTATCTATTGCTTGTGCCACTGTGATTACCAGTAGATATTTAACATTAGATTATAATTTTGCAATTAAATTTTATCACCCAGGTAACAGATACTGTTTTATTCAAGTGATTCAAAATATAAACCTTAATTAAATATAGAAAGATAAACTCAAGTCACACTTCGTTCTTCTACAGTTACAGAAAAATTACACAATATATGTTTTTTCCTGGGAAGTTTAAAGGGCTTGAAAATTGGTCAGTTTTACATTGTACCTGCTCTAGAAATAAAGAAGAAAATTAAAAAAAAATTGGTCAATCTTACCTTTAGTTTGAATTCAAGCTGTGGCATGACAGACAATAATAAATGAGGATCTATAGCAAAAAGTTCCTGAATCAGATCAAATACATGTTCTGACAAATCACTTACTGATGATCTTCCCAGCACCAGGACTTGATTGAAAAACTATAGGAGATATTAAAAACAAAAATAAAATACCCAGTTCACTTTAAAACATGGATATATTTCTTTATAAACATGAATTTTAGTAATTCACACAGGCACAGTGGCATATGCCTGTTTTTTTTTTAAAAAAACAACTAAAGGTCATACAAATAGGTGTATGAATTACTAATATATAATAGGATAGTCATCTCAACAGCAGACGAAATAATTTCCTAATAATATCAAATCATAAATATTACAAGGAGAAAAGCAAAAAAAAAACAAACAAAACAAACAAACAAACAAAAAAACGGTTTGTTGGCTGTATTTCAAATACGGACATTTCTAGGAATCTTTGTTTTCATTAAAACAATTAGTTTGTGTAGTTCATTACAAAGGATTTCATAGAGAAATTTCCATGTAGCAGAGAAAAATTACAAAGTCTAAATCTTTTATTTATTTTTTTCTTTTTTGAGATAGAGTCTGACTGGTCGACCAGGCTGCAGTGCAGTGTGGCACAGTCTTGGCTCACTGCAACCTCTGCCTCCTGGGTTCAAGCCATTCTCCTGCCTCAGCCTCTCTAGCAGCTGGGATTACAGAAACCTGCCACCATGCCCAGCTAATTTTTGTAGTTTTAGTAGAGACAAGGTTTTACTATGTTGGCTAGGCTGGTCTCGAACTCCTGACATCAGGTGATTGGCTGACCTCAGCATATGAGCCGCCATTATCAGCCTCAATCTAATTTTTTTTTTTTTGAGACGGACTTTCGCTCTTGTCGCCCAGGCTGGAGTGCAATGGCACTATCGCAGCTCACTGCAACCTCCGCCTCCTGGTTTCAAGTGATTCTTCTGCCTCAGCCTCCCGAGTAGATGGGATTACAGGCATGTGCCACCACGCCCAGCTAACTGTGTATTTTTAGAACAGACAGGAACAGACAGGTTTCTCCGCGTTGGTCAGGCTGGTATTGAGCTCCCAATCTCAAGTGATGCTACCACCTCAGCCTCCCAAATTGCTCAGATTACAGGCAAAGTGGCTGGGTGAGTCACTACACCCAGCCAATCTCTGATTTTTAAAAAATCAAAGGCACAGTGGCATATGCCTGTAATCTCAATACTTTGGGAGGCTGAGGCATGACAATCTTGAGTCCAGGAATTGGATCCTTGTTTCCACAAAAAACAAAAAATAAAAAAATCGTCTGGGCGTGGTAGTGCATACCTGCAGCCCCAGCTACGCAGGAGGCCACGGCAGTAATATCACTTAAACCCTAGGAAGTCGAAGTTGCAGTGAGTTATGATCATGCCACTGCACTCCTCCAGCCAGGGTGACAAAACAAGACCCTGTCTCAAAAAAACAAAAATCAGTATAATTTTTCTATGAGTTTAGTAATAAAAAGTATTTAAAGGTGGAGGTTTTTGTTGTTGTTGGGTTGGTTCTTTTAATACTCACAGAAAGTCAAATATGTTTAAGAAGAAAAAGGTGGTGACACAACAGCTGATTGTATTTTTAAAATGCTAGAGAGAAATAAAGAGTACACAAGGCCAAGAGCGCAAATTAAAAGACACCAGCACTACACACCAACACCCCCATACATGCAGAAGAATTAAATTTTAAATATGTTAAAGGGGCCAGACATGGTGGCTTATGCCTATAATCCCAGCACTTTGAGAGGCTGAGGAGAGCGGGAGGTCCAGGAGTTCAAGACCAGCCTGGCCAAGATGGTGAAACCCCATCTTCACTAAAAACACAAAAATTAGCCAGGAGTGGTGATGGGTGCCTATAATCCCAGCTATTTGGGAGGCTGAGGCAGAGAATTTCTTGAACCTGGGAGGCGGAGGTCCCGGAGGTTGAGATCATGCCACCGCACTCCCGCCTGGGCGACATAGCTAGACTTTCTATTAAAAAAAAAAAAAAGCTAAAGGGGCAATTGTATGCAACTGATACAAGCATGTATTTCTGCTAGTATCATAATCTGAAAAGCAACATATATTAAGAGTTAGAAAATATGCATTCTTGGCCAGGTGTGATGGCTCACGCCTGTAATCCCAGCACTTTGGGAGGCCAAGGAGGGCGGATCACCTAAGGTCAGGAGTTTGAGACCAGCCTAGCCAACATAGTGAAACTCTGTCTCTACTAAAAATGCAAAAATTAGTAGGGTGTGGTGGCACACAACTGTAGTTCAGCCACTCAGGAGGCTGAGGTAGAAGTGCTTGAGCCTAAGAGGCAGGGGTTGCAGTGAGCTAAAACTGCGCCATTGCACTTCAGCCTGGGCATAAGGGCAAGACTCCGTCTCAGAAAAAAACAAAACCTCATTTGGATTTTTATCCATGGAAAATAATTCAACAATACATAAATACTAGATTCACAATGATGATTAGGAAAGAAAAAAAACACTGAAAAGACCTAAACGCATGACAATAAGAAAATATATATCAAGAAATATTTATAGTCATTCTTATATATTTAAAAAGAATGTCAAAACATGTAAATACAAATAAGACAAAAATTTTACATAAAGTATGTGCAAAAATAGGTATAAATATGAACAAATGTACAATGGAATTAACTGCTATAAGGTAGTGAAATTACAAATATTTTATTCCAAATCACTGATTTTTTTTTTTTAGTAAGGACAACAAAAATATCCAGAACAAATTCCTCGATAAAGCTTTTTTTAAACTATTACTATATAGCAACTATTAAAGAGGAATAAACAGTAAGACTTTAGAAGAATGACCCAGAAAAGACAAAGAGGAAAATATATAAAAGAGACACAGAGACCCAAAGATAAAGATGCAGACAGGCCGGGCACAGTGGCTCACGCCAGCACTTTGGGAGGCCGAGGGAGGATCACCTGAGGTCGGGAGTTCAAGACCAGCCTGACCAACACAGTGAAACCCTGTCTCTACTCTAAATACAAAATTAGCCAGGTGTGGTGGCACATGCCTACAATCCCAACAACTCAGGAGGCTGATGCAGGAGAAACACTTGAACCTGGGAGGCAGAGGTTGCGGCGGGCTGAGATAGTGCCATTGCAATCTAGCCTGGGCAACAAGAACGAAACTTCACCTCAAAAACCAAAAATAAAGAGATCAGCATATTGGGGAGACAATGAAATAAACAAATACAAATACAGATCAGGGGACGGGAGATGTAGATAAGTATTCTTAAAATAACATCCACTATCGTGTCCCCTTTAAAAACAACATCATGGGGCCGGGCGTGGTGGCTCATGCCAGTACTCCAAGCACTTTGGAGGCCAAGGCGGGTGGATCACCTGAGGTCGGGAGTTCAAGACCAGCCTGACCAACATTGTGAATCCCTGTCTTAAAAAAAAACAAAACAAAACAACAACAACAACAACAACAACAACAACATCATGAAGCTTATGCTGCATTTCTCTAACCTTGGTCACATTCGGACAGAAAGTCTTTAAGCTAAATAAACTTGTATGTGAGAGGTTGTAATACATTAGTACAATGGATTAAGAATTAAAAAATACATAGAAATACATACATTGGCAATGCACGCCTCAATAGTCTGGACTGTTCTTTTCAACAGCACTTTTGCAAGGTCAAAGGACTGTTTATTTAAGTTCTGAAAAATAATAAAAACATGAAAAGTTACAAATGAATTTGTTAATTTATGAGATAGTAACATTAGAACACTGTAGTCTTCAAATCTATAATAAAATATGAATTTTCCTTCACTAAAATATGAAACGAAAATAAAAACAATTGACTTCTCTTCAAGGTTTTGCCAAATATCCTCTAGTCAAGTGGTCTTAAATGCAGAAGTTGCAAACTCAATTCATTTGTTAATCAAAAACTAAAAGGGATTAGTTAGCAAAAGCACAACCCCATATTAAGTTTTAGTAAACTCAAAACAGACCTAATGCTTTTTGGTTTTGTCTGTTAACCAATGTAAACCAACAACTACACCATGTATCTTAAACACATACACTCCCAATCTAACACAACACGCTCAATTATTTCATTGTTTAATCAATGCGTGCTCTGAAGAAGAGCAGACCTGGTAAGTGTTCCAAAAAAGGGGGGGTCTTGGTCAATTATATTTTTGGAATGCTGAATACTATGCCCCCTCTTAAAGAGCCCCAACGTACTCAAATAAAAGAGCTGAGAAAAACTGTAGGAAATATATATTTAATTTTTAAAAAGTGCCTGAAAAGAGAATTCTTGTTTTGAATAATGCCTATTAACATCGCTATATATCTTGAAGTTTTAGATCAAACAGATTAATTTACCATCATCTCACACCTCTTCCAGAAAGGGGCTAGGAAACCCTAAACTCTAGGCAAGGGTTCAGCAAACTTTTGCTATGAAGGGTCACAGTGTAAATATTTTAGGTTTTATGGGTCATACAAATCACTGCTACGTTACACAACACTGCTGTTATAGCATGAAAGCAGATATAAACAAAATGAAAACGAATGAACATGGCTGTGTTCCAATAAAATCTTACTTACATAAATAAGCAATGGTCCAAACTTGATCAACAAGCCACAGCTTCTTGACCCCTGCTCTATACTTTTATTTCATTGGCAAAAGATAAGATTTGCTTAAAATTAAGTTAACATTTCTGTTTCTTAAAAGAAGTCATTTCCTACTACTAATAAAAATGCTCTCAAGCCAGCTGTGGTCACTCATTCCTGCACTCTGGGAGGCTGAGGCAGGCAGATCACTTGAGCCAAGGAGTTTGAAAACAGCCCAGGCAACATAGCAAAACCCTGTTTCTAAAAATAACTTTTAAAAAAATTAGCGAGGTATGGTGGCACATGCCTGTATTGCCAACTACTTGGGAGGCTGGGGTGGGAGGATTGTTTCAGCCCAGGAAACAGAGGTTAAAGTGAACCAAGATTGCGCCACTGCACTCTAGCCTAGGTGACGGAGCAAGATCCTGTCTCAAAAAAAAAAAAAAAAAAAAACCATGGACCTACTTACCCACTACATAAAAACCAAATACGCTGTATTAACCTGCCAAAATATGCTCTCCTTTGCCATAGGCTCAGAATTTTTATAAACTACAAATTCATCTGAATAAAATGCAAACAATACTTAGAGTCAAGAGAAGAATTTAAAATTAATTATATCTTTCTGTGAATGAGTATAATTAGACAGATTTTTTCTCTAATGTCTGATAACAGGTTACTGAATCATTAGAGAAAAAGAACAGAAGGGCAAATATCAACACTGGGGTAGGCTTGAGCAGAGCCCAGTGGTGGAGCTTGAGGGCAGCCAAGTCCTTCAGTTTCTTAGGAGGACCTGGTGGAGAGAAACAGATAAAGGAAATGGAGAGGAATGATACACCTCCGAATCATCCCATCCTTTCCTTCTTAACATTAATTATATAGCTTTTGCTTCTGCCCAAATCTTTTTCTGAGAGTACCTAAGAAAAAGGCACGATATGGATTCTGAAAAGAAATCCAAATTCCTATGTTTCACATCTATGTTAAAAAGGAGGAAATACATTTCTTTTCCAAACAAAATTAACCAAAAAGACAACATCCCTAACCCCTTATAATTCTCAGATTATGTGTTGTGAATACAGAATATTTTCAGTTTCCAGAAAACAACACCTAAATGAATAAAAATCTTACATATGTTAATCAATATATTTTGTAAAAATAATAGCCACAAGACTAATATATGTTAATGTATTTTATTTGAGGTGGAGAATGATCATGAGAACATTTACATGGGACTGCAAATGGCCATAAAACAATTGTTCATTCTTATGTGTAGCATGACTGTTAAATATTAACCTTTAATATATTCATACTTTACAGACCTTATGTGCAGGAATGAGGTTAATAAGAATGGAGTCCAATAATTCTTGAGTAACTCCATCACCTTCCATGATGATAGAACTCATCAAATCTAGCATGTGCATTTGTACCTTCTTATTGTGGCTATTGCTATAAAAAAAAAAAAAAAAAGTAGTAGTAGGAGGAGGAGGAAGAGGAAAAGAAGAAGAGAATTCAAGCTTCCAAATAGAAAATTAAACTTCCTAGTTTAAAACAACAATCTCACATTTAAAGGGTTTTCACTGGAGGGACAGTACCAATAATGGGAGAGGAATTTTGGCTGCTCTATTTACTTTCTCCTTTTGTTGACTATTAATTACAACAGTTGTAAGGTATGGTTGTATTTTATATAAACAAGACCAACCTAAATTCTAATAAACTACATTTTCTTCAATTCACATTTTTTAAAAAAAGAAAAAGGCCAGGCACAGTGGCTAATGCCTGCAATCCCAGCACTTTGTGAGGCTGAGGCGGGTGGATCACCTACGGTTAGGAGTTCGAGACCAGCCTGGCCAACCAACATGGTCAAACCCCATCTCTACAAAAATACAAAAATTAGTGGGGCATGGTGGCAGGTGCCTGTAATCCCAGCTGCAAAGGAGGCTGAGGTGGAAGAACTGTTTGAACCCAGGAGGCGGAGGTTGTAGTGAGTGCAGATTGTGCTACTGCATTCCAGCCTGGGCAACAGAACAAGACTCCACCTCAAAAAAATAAATAAATAAATAATAAAAAAAGACCTTTAAGATAAATTAAGTCTCTATACCACTAGGATTCCAAGAGTAAATTAAATTCTACCTAATAAAAATGTCAGGTTTGGCCTGGGCAACATGGCACAACCCTGTCCCTACAAAAAAATTAAAAATAGCCAGATGTGGTGGTGTGTCTCTATAGCCCCAGCTTCTCAGAAGGCTGATATGGGAGGATCACTGGAGCCCAGGAGGTCAAGACATCAGTGAGCCATGATCGTGCCACTGCACTCCAGCCTGGGTGACAGACCAAGACCCTGTCTCAAAAAACACACAAACAAAAAAGTCCACTTTAAAGAAAGGACACTTCTGCTTACATGCCCCAGATGTTTAAAGGTAATAAAATTTTAGGGAAACAACAAAAAAAGTTTATGATAATAAAAGCAAACTTTTTTTTAGCTCCCACACCTTAGGTCTTAATAAATTCCTCATACTAAGATAGAAACCTGTTTAAACACCACCAAACGTATAAGCCAACATAAGCAATTCTTGCTTTATCCTTGCCACTAGAAGGTTTAATTCACTAATACTGAAAATCAGAAGTTTCATCTAAAATGCTTTCCAGAACTAGAAGGTTTTTCTGAAAATGTCATCCTAGTACCTCTCAAAGAACTTCAAATGGACAAATGAAAAATCAATGAAGTATAAAATATAAGGCCAAAAATCAGTTTCAAGTGCTTCCAGTGAGGCCTGCTCTTTCTTGCTACTTTTGAACCTAGTCAGCACATGAAGGGGCCTGGGCTGGCCTCCTGAATGGATGAGACATGAGACCCAGTTCTATCACTTCAGTCCACCTCAGCCAAAAACCAGGTATCCTGCCAACTGACTACAAACACAGGTGCAAATCCACTCCAAATAAAATCAACTGCCAAGCAGAATCATGAGCTAAATAAAATGGTGGCTGTCTTAAACTATCAGGTTTTAGGTTATTTTGTTACGCAGCAAAAGCTAACAAACACAAAGGTAAGGTTTATATGTTCTATCATTTACTTAAGGGCTTACTGCTAGTCAAATGCCTCTGGAAGCTTTTTCTCATGCAGTCTTTTTACAAGCTTCTATCCTTATGCCAAGCTGGAGTGATCCTTTCCTGTTTGTTTCAGGTTAATGTCTAATCCTACCATTCCATCTAAGGAAAAGGAAAATATGATATAGCATTCATAAAAATCTGCAGAAACCTCTGGAAATGTGCTGTTCAACATGCATGCCATTAGCCACATGTGGCTGGTAAATATGTAAAGCATGAAGAGTGTCACATGTTGAAATGAAAATACTTTTGGATACAGTGGAATAAATAAAATATATTATCAAAATGAATTTCACTTGTTTGTTTTTACGTTCCTATTAATGTGGCTACTAGAAAACTTTTGTGAGATGTTTATATATAATGTAATTCTCTAGAACACATCTCATAGCAACGCTTGATTTACTACACAAAAAAACAAACCAGGCTGGGCATGGTAGCTCACACCTGTAATCTCAGCATTTTGGGAGGCTGAGGCGGGTGCATCATTTGAGGTCATAAGCTTGAGACCAGCCTGGCCAACATGGCAAAATGCCATCTCTACTGAAAATACAAAAATTAGCCAGGCATGGTGGCACACACCTGTAGTTCCAGCTACTTAGGAGGCTGAGGCAGGACAATTGCTTGAACCTGGGAGACAGAAGCTGCAGTGAGCCAAGATGGCACCACTGCATTCCAGCATGGGTGACAGAGCAAGATGCTGTCTCAAAAACAAAACAAAACCAAAAATTCCACACACCAAAGCAACAACAACAAAAAACAAACAAACAAACAAAAAACTTGGGCTAAAATCAGTTTGATCCTCCTGCCCAGCAACTGGTCCTTGGGAAAGCCACCATACTTCCTGGCTCTGGACTAGTCTCCCTATTTCTATAAAGAGAAGGCCAACTTAGGGAATGTTTAAGGTTTTTTCCCTAAGTCTAGAAGAAGAAGCAGTCAAAGTTAGTGAGCTTAAAAACTGAGCTATTATGTCTCCCAGCACTAATGGTACATACAATATGCATAATTTCTACCTCATAATTTAATGTTTCATTATATTAATGAAAGGTTTCAGATGATTTGCTTTACAAACACATGTGGTTGCCTCTATTAGACAGTAAGTTTCTTCAAAACAAGAGCACCGCTTTATACTTCTCTACTAGTCCACAGCCTCCAGGACAGACTGGGGCACTGAAGAGTCAACCAATAAACTGACGCCATAATTTAAAAATGATAGTATAAGGACAAAGGCAGCATTCGGCAAACAGGATTTTTACTTTTCCCTTCATGTTAAGTCTTCTAAGGAAAACGATTCCTTGCAACTCTGAAGTATCTTAGTGTACACAGAGTATACAACATCTGAATATATAAATAAAAAAAAAGAAACAGAAATGCTTAAAAAAAACTTACTTGATCACTGAGAAGAGAGTCCTAAAAAGCTGAATAAAAATTTCATTGCAATCTTCCAATTCAAAGCAGATGTTATATGATTTAACCCAAGCTAAATTCTTAAATAAACAAAAATAATTATTGAAGTATACATATATATAAAAAATAATTACATAATAAAAAATTCAATATAAATTAATTTTTAGAATTAGAAACATATTAAAGTCTAAACAGACTCAACATATAAAATTTTAAGTGTTAAATTAATCACATATTCTGACCTTGAAAAAGATATATACCTCATGGCATCAATTTTCTCAAACTGAAAATACTCAGTATTTTTGGGATGGTAGATATATTTACATGCAAAATTTAAGGAACAGTGAAAATCTGTTTTTAGATTAGAAAATAATAAAAACAGAAAGATACAAACAAAAGGTACAGTTTCAAATAATCTAGTTTTTCCATGAGAATATACTTTATCTCTTCAGGATAGGAATAAAAATAAAATGATATTTTCCTTATGAAATGTAAAAGACATTTCATTATAGGCTTTGAATAAAACACAAAGACTCATTTTACATTACAAAGTTAACATGAAGAATTTGCTATCGTGAAATAATATAATAGTTGTTAAATAAATTATTAAATAAGTTATTTTACCTCTAATAAATAAAAGTATCTATTAAACTGTGGACTCTTTGTATCCTCCAAACCTTTTAATTGTCTGGTAATAAACAAAAATATGTCCTGTTAAAAAAATAAAATATATTAATTTAGACACAAATAGTTTTCTTTCACAACACACTAACAGTATGTAAATATATTATCTGTGTACAAACTACAATAAAGAAAATTCTCCTTTAGGTGAATGTCTTGGGACTGGCCTAGTCCATTATTCAAAATGATTCAAAAGATCCAATCAAATAAAATTATACTCTCTAGAAGCAAAAATATAGTTACTTCTACAAATCTTTAGGCTTTTGCATTCAGGAGGACCACAGGCTCTACATCTCATTATCTTTTCTTCTACTATCGAGCTTTCACTTTACTATCTCTACTTTACATTGTGGCAAAAACTATCTTCATGTTAAGGAGTTGGATATGAGTCTTTCCATTACTATTTCCTACACGTAAATAGTAATTTTTAGCTAATACTTTTGATGTTGATGTATGACTATGAAGTTGTGTGTGAAAAAAGGCAACAGACTAGTTCAATGGTTCTATGTCTCATGATGATATTCTTTCATTTCTTAATAAGTTTTCTTTAGAAGTTTTAACTCACAGTAGTATCAATATGATAAAAAATGATTTGGGGGACTATTTTTAAAGAAAGCAGTCTAAAGGATTAAAATTTGCCAAGAATAAAGTTATTCAAAATGCAAAATCTGCTCAAGTGATCAACCTAAGAGTTCCACAAACATTTGAACAAAGGCAGAACGACCAAGAGCATATCGTTTTGCATGCCGAGTAACTTACAGGAGAAAATAATCAGATGACTATGTAAATTTTGGTGTGCTATTGTTTCAAAAAGTATCATTAATCTGCTATTTGTCCCTGGAACACAGCCATCTAGGCTTTTGTGATGAATTAGCCAGAAAATTGGATTTGAGCATATAGGAACTAGTTTCGAACTACACCTTTCTATGACTCAAAACAAACAACCCAGTTGTTTTTTGAAAATACTAACTGAATAATTTTGCAACTTATGATATACTCTTAAGATGAAGAGACTAATATGAAACTTATGTTCATAAAGGTAAAGTATAAAAATAAAAGTACACCTTCTGATCAGTTGTGGATGAAAAATACAATAAAATGATTTTGTAAAGACTATATTTACCTTAAGTTTATCATGGGAAGTATATGGAGCTTCTGGGGCATAGATACGAAAGATATCAGCCAAACAACATGCTACAAGAAGACGCACGTCTTTATTGGGGTTCCTGAGGAAGAATTCAGATGCAAGATGCAAGGCTAGTGGGAGATACTGCTGTTTTTCGTCTTCTGAGTCCTGATCCATATCCATAAAGGTTTTCACTACCATCTGTAAAAATGTTCAAAAACACAAAATAATCAACTCCTGGTATTTAGAAATTAGTGGAGGAGTAATTTAAAAAAAATAAAACCATTTCCATTAGCAACCGGTGGTCACCAGACAGTTCACAGCTAACTTTTTATAAATCTTCATTTAAGAATTTCAGAAAAGATCACAAGCATGAAATAGCTAGTCTAAAAAATCCATAAACAAGTATCACTTTCTCAATTACTTATATACACATTACCTGCACTAGCACCTCATTTATGAAGAACTTAAGACTCTTATTACTCATTTTATATATATCTAGCCCAGGTACTTCCTGGCCCCATATGGACAATAAAATCCATTTGCTATTTGGCAACATCATTCATTATGTTTCTTTTGTATTTTATTATTAAGAGTGACTTGTTTAGGCTCCTTAAAATTGCTATTTCATACTTTAATGAATTTTACACTTCACAATAAAAAGTCATTTTCCAGGTTGGACAACATGGCAAGACCCTGTCTCTACAAAAAATACAAAAAATTAGCTGGGTATGGTGGCATATGCCTGTAGTACCAGCTGCTTGGGAGGCCGAGACGGGGGGGATTCCTTGAGCCCAGGAGGTGGAAGTTGCAATGTGCCAAGATCACACCACTGCACTTCAGACTAGGCAACAGAGGGAGATACTGTCTTTAAAAAAAAAAAAGGCATTGTAAAATTATTTTAATGCAATTGTATTTCTGATTAAAAGATTTAATTATAACTAACCTGTTGTTATTTATGGTTATAAAATTAACGAAAGCACACTTTAGAATCATTATACAATACAAAGAAGAATAATGAAAAAAATTAATAAAAGAAAAATCCATTAATTTCTCAACTTCAGAAACTACTATTCACATTTATGTGTACTTTATGCTAGTCTATTTTCTCTGTAATTATGCAAATAACTATAATTATTTATTTATGTATCAAATCACAATAATTTCCTCAGATCTTAAAAATCATTCTCTAATTATAAATCATAAATTTACTTAATCTGTGTGATGGTTAATACTAAGTGTCAACTTGACTGGACTGAAGGATGAAAAGTATTAATCCTGAGTGTCTCTGTGTCCGTGCTGCCAAGAGATTAACATTTGACTCAGTGGACTGGGGAAGGCAGATCCACCCTTAATCTGGTGGGTACAATCTAATCAGCTTCCAGTGAATAGGAAGTAGGAAGAAAAACGTGAAAAGGGCAGACGGGACTAGCCTCACAGCCTACATCTTTCTCCCATGCTGGATGCTTCCTGACCTCAAACATCTGACTCCAAGTTCTGGCTCTCCTTGCTCCTTAGCTTGCAGACAGCCTATTGTGGAATCTTGTGATCATGTAAGTTAATATTTAATAAACTTCCCTTTACAGAGAGAGAGAAAGAGAGTGTGTGTGTGTGTGTGAGAGACAACATGGCAAGACCCTGTCTCTACAAAAAAATACAAAAAATTAGCTGGGCATGGTAGCATGTTCCCCATATATATATCCTATTAGGGGAGAAAGAGGGTGTATGTGTGCGTATTCCTATTAGCTGTGTGTATATGCATATATTCCTATTAGTTCTGTTCCTCTAAGAGAACCAGGACTAATACAATCTGTTGCTGTTGTCAAATATTGAAGCTATACTTTTATTTTGCCAAGATTTTTTTTATCATAAGTGTTACATTTTATTATTATTTTGAGACAAAGTCTTGCTTTGTTGCCTAGGCTGGAGTGCAGTGGAGCAATCTCAGCTCAATGCAACCTCTGCCTCCCAGACTCAAGAGGTCCTCCAACCTCAGCCTCCCAAGTAGCTGGGACTACAAGCACGTGCCACTATACCTGGCTAATTTTTAAAAATATCTTTTGAAGCAACAGAGTTCTGCCACGTTGCCCTGTCTGGTCTTGAATTCCTGGGCTCAATCAATCTGCCTGCCTCAGCCTCCCAAAGTGCTGGGATTACAGGCATGAGCCACCATGCCCGAGCCTATTGTGTATTTTTTTACACCTATTGAAATAATCACATTTTCTCCCTAATTCTGTTAATATCTAATTTTAATCCAAGTCTGTAATCACAAAGTCCAATTTCACTAATTTTAGTCCAAGTTTGCATTGCCAAAATAAAGACAACTTGGTCATAATACTTTAATGTATATTTTATTTGCTATTATATTTTTTCCTTTATTTTTGTAATCATATTTTAAAAATCTGGCTTATAATTTCTTAAGACAACTGTATCATGTTTTAGTACTAAATTATACTGGCTTGAAACAAAATAAGCAGTGATCCCTCTTTTTTTCTATCAGAGTATATTAAAAATTTGAGAGTAAGACTGGTTTTATTTCTTCCTTATTTAGGAAAGTATAACTGATAAAAGGAATCATAATGAAAATGAGAAAATATTTTGAACTGAATTATAATGAAAATATGAACTACCAAAACTTGTGGGATGCACTTACAGCTGTACTAAAAGGAAATTTATAACCTTTTTTTTTTTTCTCTTTGAGACAGAGACTCTCCCTGTCACCCAGGCTGGAGTGCAATAGCGCGATCTTGGCTCGTTGCCATCTCCGCCTCCCGGGTTCAAACGATCCTCCTGCCTCAGCCTCCTGATTAGCTGGGATTACAGGCGCCCGCCACCACATCCAGCTAATTTTTGTATTTTTAGTAGAGGTGGGGTTTCACCAGGTTGGTCAGGCTGGTCTCAATCTCCTGACCTCATGATCTGCCCACGCTGGCTTCCCAAAGTGATGAGATTACAGGTGTGAGCCACTGCACCTCGCAGAAATTTATAATCTTAAATGTGCATTTTACAAAAGAAAGAATGATCTAGTTTCCATCTTGAGAAATTAGATAAATCCAAAGAAGCCAGAATCAAGGTTTGTGAAGCAAAAGATAGAGAAGGGCTGGGCATGGTGGCTCACACCTGTAATCCCAGCACATTGGGAGGCCAAGTCAGAAGGACTGCTTGAGCCCAGTTCAAGACCAGGGTCTGGCTCTGTCACCCAGGTAGGAGTGCAGTAGCGCAATCTCAGCTCACTGCAACCTCCACCTCCCAGGCTCAAGCAGTCCTTCCACCTCAGCCTCCTGAGCACCTGGTACTACAGGCACACACCACACCTGGCTAATTTTTGTACTTGTTTTTGTAGAGATGACATTTTGCCATATGTTGCCCGGGCTAAAATGTATTTTTAAACTACTGCTATGTAACAAAATACCCTAAAACTCAGTGTCGTAAAACAATAACATGTATTTATCATATGTGGTGGAAGAACTTAGCTAAGTCGTGGGGGCCTGGAATTTCTCAAAAGGCTGTACTTGGTCAAGGCTGCAGTAATCTGAGGGCTTGACTGGGTGCACAGGATGTGCTTTGAAGGTAACTCATTCTTACGGTTTTAAGTTGACACTGGCTGTTGATTATTAAAGTTCTCAGTTCCTCACTACATGGGCCTTTCCGGACGTCTCCAGTGAAAAGGCAGTTGGTTTTCCCCCAGTGCGAGATCCAAGATAGCAATCTGAAGTGACAGTCTTGTATGACCCAACCTTGAAAAGAATACACTGTCACTTCTACCATAGCCTATTCATTACTCAGGTCAGCCTGGTTCAGTGTTGTAGGGGACTATACAAGGGAGTAAATACTATACAAGGAAATAAGGCTCATTTAGGGCTACCTTGGAGGCTGACTACAATACAATGCCTTCTCATATGTATACTTTGTATAATCTTCTCCCACAATGACTCTGGATTCGGCCATGTGGCTTTGTTTTTTTTTTTTTTTTTTTTGAGACGGAATCTCACTCTGTCGTCCAGCCTGAAGTGCAGTGGCACGATCTTGGCTCACTGCAATCTCTGCCTCCCAGGTTCAAGCGATTCTCCTGCCTCAGCCTCCCAAGTAGCTGGGACTACAGGCATCCACCACCACATCTGGCTAATTTTTGTATTTTTAGTAGAGACGGGGTTTCACCATGTTGGTCAGGCTGGTCTTCAACTCTCAACCTCAGGTGATCCACCTGCATCAGCCTCCCAAAATGCTGGGATTATAGGTGTGAGCCTCTGTGCCATGAGACTTATTGTGACCAAAGAGACATCAAAACACAACAGCAGGCCTGAAAAACATTTGCACATTGAGATTACAATGCTCCCTATGGGAATGTAGCCACCATGCTGTTAGGAACCCCAGACAATTCAAGAGAGGCCGTGTATATCACACAGACCACGTAGAAGAGAACTAAGGTGCCCTAATTGAGCTGCCATTTAAATTTAGCCACAAGAGTGACCCAGTAGAAGCAAAGCAGAACTTTATAAATACACATGACGAAGGGGAGAAAACCTGTGGTGGCTGTGAAGGTCCTGATGCCATATATGTCAAACTGATTATCTTCCGATGGTCATGGATTTATTGTAAAAAGAGAACATACACTAACACGAGGAACAATCAAAAGCCATGTTGAAGCCAGGCGCAGTGGCTCACACCTGTAATTCCAGCACTTTGGGAGACTGAAGCAGGTGGATCACCTGAGGTCAGGAGTTTGAGACCAGCCTGGCCAACCTGGTGAAACCTCGTCTCTACCAAAAATACAAAAATTATCTGGGTGTGGTGGCGGGCGCGTGTAGTCCCAGCTATTTGGGATGCTGAGGCAGGAGAATCGCTTGAATCCAGGAGGCAGAGGTTGCAGTGAGCCAAGATCGGGCCATTGCACTCCAGCCTGGGTGACAAGAGCAAAGCTCAGTCTCAAAAAAAAAACTGAGCCAAGATCAGGCCATTGCACTCCAGCCTGGGTGACAAGAGCAAAGCTCAGTCTCAAAAAAAAAAAAGTATGTATGTATCGTCAAGAATGGTGGCTTGCACTTATGATCTCAGCTGCTTGGAAGGCTGAGACAGGATGACTGCTTGAGCCCAGAAGTTCTAGGCTGCAGTGAGCTATGATCATGACAATGCACTCCAGCCTGGTGACAGAACAAAATGTTGTCTCTAGAAAAATAAATAAAATAAATATTAAAGCATAGGTACATTTTACCTACAAGGTTCACTACACTAACGGTTCCACCGAGATTTCTGAATTCCCAATTGCACTTGATATTGCACTAGAACGGCTGATTGATGCAGACTTACCAGATTGTAAAGTATAATAAACTGCTGTTTTTTTTTTTAAGTGAACTTGAAAGGCACCACATGGAAAAGAAGGACTACAAAGTCTTCACAGAATTATAAGAAATAATTATTCATTTTAAGCCACTAGATTTTGCTTTACGACACAGGAACACAAATGAAACTGCATTCATTCTTCCCTTTTTTTGAAACGGAATCTTGCTCTGTCGCAAGGCTGGAGTGCAATGGCATGATCTAGGCTCACTGCAACCTCGGCCTCCCGGGTTCAAGCGATTCTCTTGCCTCAGCATCCCGAATAGCTGAGGCTACTGGCGCGTGCCACCACGCCCAGCTAATTTTTCTATTTTTAGTAGAGACAGTTTCATCATGTTGGCCAGGATGGTCTCAATCTCTTGACCTTGTGATCTGCCCACCTCAGCCTCCGAAAGTGCTGGGATTACAGGTGTCAGCCATTGCACCCGGCCCATTCTTCCCTTTTTAAAATATGTCGTTCTGTGTACATTTTTAATATGCTTTACTGAGGTAAGAAAGCTAAAAACTACATTTCCTAGATTCCCTTGCAATGGAGTTGAAGTCATAATTCTGGAATAACCAGTCGGAGGCACTTATTCAAGATTTGGAAGGTGAAAGGTCAGAAGAGGTGTTACTGTAGTTTCTGCTGTTAGCTGGCAAGTATGGAGTAAGGTGTTGTGTGTATGTGTGTGTGCGCATGCAAATACACAGTAGCTTTCTACTGACTGGCTGCTAGTATTGTGAAGGTAGAGGGAAGAACCATCCATTTTGTGCTGGTTGGTACTAATCTATTAAACTGTGTGAGGCTCCGTAGCAAATTATACCAGTGGTGATTTCTTAATCACTGGATCATGGCTAAAAGTGTGTCCCTACTGAAGAGCTAGAGTGTGGCTTCCTGATGTCCCCACCTTTCTGATTAGAGCACAGGATGCAGCTCTCCTTGTGGGCCAGCTATATGAAGTGTTCTGGGAGTCCAGTCTTCTAAGCCTGAATTGAGGGTACTCTTCCAGCAATTCCAAATCACTTTTTAAATATCAAGTTCCCTGTCTGCTTAAAAGAACATAGCTAAAGCTGGACTGGTGTTTGGAACATGACTCTAATTTTCTCTCAGATCTTTAAACATGTCAGAATCCCCTGTGCCATTTAGGCCTTTTTAAATGCTACTGCTTCTTTGAAGACCAATCTCTTCTTACCTCATCTAACTTACACACTTAGGAGAATTAAACAATTTCTTGGTATGTTTGAGGTTTTTTCCCCTGTAAATTATGTTTTAATACCCTCTGGCTATTTATCTATCGGAGTCTTAGGTTTTTTTTGTTTTAAGAAATGAGTAGAAAAAAAAATCAAAATAAGTATTTTGCCCACAGCTAGGTTTTTATAATATTGATAAAAAAGAAACCAAAATAAATAAATAAAATAAAAAAGAAACCAATACCAAGTGTTAATAATGATTAACATTTCCTGAATACTTACCACATTCCAGCATTCTACAAATATTATTTCATTTATTGAGACAAATTAACTCAAAATTAAGCATATTTTCACATATTTGCCATTTATTCTACATTTTCTTGGTGATGTGCCTCTTCAAATCTCTTGCCTTTTCTTTTTTCATTATAAGTTTTCAGCTTTCATATATACTGGGTACCAATCCTTTATCAGATACATATTTTGCAAATATTTTCTTCCAGTCTGAGGCTTCTCTTTAACAGGATAAAAAAAATTTAATTGGGGTGGATCACCTAAGGTAGGGAGTTAGAGACCAGCCTGACCAACATGGTGAAACCCCATCTTAAAAAAAAAAATTAAAAAAATATAAATAAATAAAAATAAATTTAATTGATGTTGGTGACAACCCAAGTTGGGAAAAACAAACAAAAAAATTTAATTGATGAAGGATTTAATTAATGTAATCTAACTTATCAATTATTTTCTTTTATGCTTTGTGTTTTGTATGTCCTAAGAAATCTTTACCTAACCAAAAGTTGCAAAGACTTCCTCCCATGTGTGGTTTTTTTTTTTTTTTTTTTTTTTAGATGGAGTCTCACTCTGTTGCCCAGACTGAAGTGCAATGGCACAATCTTGGCTCACTGCAACCTCCGCCTCCCAGGTTCAAGTAATTCTCTTGCCTCAGCCTACTGAGTAGCTGGGATTACAAGCATGCACCACCACACCCAGCTAATGTTTGTATTTCTAGTAGAGATGGGGTTTCACCATGTTGGCCAGGCTGGTCTCGAACTCCTGAAGTGATCCACCCGCCTTGGCATCCCAAAGTGCTGGGATTACAGGTGTGAGCCACCATTCCTGGCCTTCCAATGTGTTCCTATAAAAGTTTTATAGTTTTAGGTTTTTACCTAAACTATATTCATGTCTATATTCATTCTGAGTTAATTTCTGTGTGTACTGAAAGCTTTAGGGTCAAGGTGTTCAAGCCCCATTTCCAGAAAAGACTATTCTTTCTCTTTTTCTATAGAATTGATTTGGCATCTTTGTTGAAAAAAACTGGCTATAACATGTAGGCTTATTTCTGGACTCTGTTGTGTTCCTATTATCCATTTCCTTTTACCAATACCACATAGCTTTGATTATTATAGCTTTATAAAAAGTTTTGAAATCAGGTAGTATGTGAGTCATCCAACTCAATATAAAAATACATAAAAATGAAGAAAAGATCTAAACAGACTTAAGAGAAACATACACTGGTGGTAGGTATATAAAATAGTACAACCACTTCAGATAACTGTATGGCAGTTTTTCACAAAATTAAAGAGGCATTTAACATTTAAGTCAAAACTTCCATTCTTAAGAATTTACTGAAAACATTTCACACAAATATAAATAAGTGTTCTTAACAGCTTAATTCAGAATACACAAAACTAGAAATAACCAACTGTCCTTCAAAAGGTAAATGGATAATCCACTGTAGTATAACCATACAAAAGAATTCTAATTGGCAATAAAAGGAACCTGACAGAAGCAAGACACAAACGGGAAGCAGAGAGGACTACAAAGCAAAAGGAGGAAACTTATGAGGTGCAAAGTTCTTTGAACTGACTACACCATGGACTACACCATAGTCAAGCCATGGTGACCCCTCTGACCCACAAGTACACCTCCAGATGGCCTCCCAGAGTCAGAAAGTCTGAGGTAACAAGAAAACCGCCAAAGGAGAATAGTTAGCTACTGCAGTGCCTGATTAACCAACCTTGTGACAGTCTGCCAATGTGCCTGCCTCAGCTGATGAGTCAATCTTGTGACACTGGACCCTGTGGCCTGATTAACAACCGTGCGACATTCTACCCTTCTTCCTGCCTCAACTGATACATCAACCCTGTGGCACTGGACCCTGTGACATCCCCCATCGCTTGCAAAAAAACAAAAAAACAAAAAAACATGCCAAGTCAGGAGCAGTGGCTCATGGCTGTAATCCCAGCACTTTGGGAGGCTGAGGTGGGCAGATCATGAGGTCAGGAGATTGAGACCATCCTGGCCATGGTGAAACCCTGTCTCTACTAAAAATACAAAAAATTAGCCAGGCATGGTAGCCCACGCCTATAGTCCCAGCTACTCAGGAGGCTGAGGCAGGGGAATTGCTTCAATCTGAGAGACGGAGGTTGCAGTGAGCCGAGAATACGCCACTGCACTCCAGCCTGGCAAAAAGAGCAAGACTCCATCTCAAAAAAACAAAACAAAACAAAAAAAGCCCTAAAATGTAAATTTCAATTGCCTATCCCCAACTTATAAAACCAGCTCCTATCTCACCACCCTCTGCTGACTCTTTTCAGACTCAGCCCACTCGCACCCAAGAGAATAAACAGCCTTGTTGCTCACACAAAGCCTGTTTAGGTGGTCTCTTCATTCCCGAGTGAATAAACAGCCTTGCGGCTCACACAAAGCCTGTTTAGGTAGTCTCTTTATTCAGACTGCGCTTATCATGAGAGTGAGAGATATGTTCACTACCTTAATTGAGGACGGTTTCAATGTTATGTATGTATTTATGTCCAAACTTGTCAGGTTATTTCCTTACAGCAATTATCTGGCACCAAATAGGTGTACATTTCAATTCAGTTCTGACACTAACCACCTTAGCGCAGAACTCCACAAGTTAAAAGGCAAGGTTCTTCGCAAGACTGCCTCCACTTCAGATGCCAGCCCCAAGTGTCAGGGACCACTTACATTTCTGACAGACCAGCGATAAATCTCAGGTTTCCTCTAGCCCCCTTAGGTTTAAACATTTGCTAAAATAACTCACAGAACTCAATAAAAGCACTGTATTTTTATTTACTTATTTGAAACAGTTTCACTCTGTCACCCAAGCTGGAGTGCAGTGGCACCATCTTAGCTCACTTCAACCTCCGCCTCCTGGGTTCAAGTGATTCTCATGCCTCAGCCTACCCTAGTAGCTGGGTTACAGATGCATACCACAGCCAGCTCATTTTTTGTATTTTTAGTAGAGACAGAGTTACGTCATGTTGGGCAGGCTGGTCTCAAACTCCTGACCTCAGGTGATCCACCTGCCTTGGCCTCCCAAAGTGCTAGGATTACAGGTGTGAGCCACTGCACCGAACCTGAAAGCACTATATTTGTTGTTACAGTTTTATTATAAAGGAAATACTTAAGCCTAAACAGGATTATATTATAAAAGAAATACTCAAGCCTGCTTTAGTACTTGGATGGTAGACCACTGGTGAATAGCAGGTGCTGTGAGCTAGAAGGAAAAAGAAAAAAAACAGAAAATAACAAGGTGGAAGAGAAGTATGTAACTCAAAAACAGTGAAACTGAGGAGACACATAAGTCAAAGACTTCAGGGAAAAGAGGGGTATGTGGATGGGATGGGGACACAGAGCTTCATGCCCTCTTCTCATGAAATCTGGACATGTCATCTTCCCAGAATATCACTGTGTTCAGCAACCAGTAACCTCCCCTGAGCTTTAGTGTTCACAGGTTTTGCTGGGCTTTATTACACAGGCATGACTGATAAAATCAAGACTGAACTCAATCTCTAGCCTCCCTCTCCTCCTGGGAGAAAGTTCCAATCCTCTAATTTAAGAGCTTGGCCTTTCTGGTGACGAGTACCATCCTGAAGCTATTTAGCACCAATGCTGGGAGCTACCTCATAAGCATAACAAAGACACTCTCAATTGGGAAATTCCAAGGGTTTTTGAAGCTCCATGCCAGGAATCAAAGCAAAGACCAGAAGGATTATTATATCATGTCATATAATTTAAATATGCCCAAATTATTGTACAGTATTGCAATTACTCCTCAATATAGCTATTTAAAATTTTTTTTTTCAATTTTATTTTTTGAGATGGTCTCACTCTGTCACCCAGGTTGGACTTACAGTGATGTGATCAAGACTTACAACAGCCTCAACCTCCCAGGCTCAAGTGATCCTCCCACCTCAGTCTCCCAAGTAGCTGGGACTACAGGCGCATGCCACCATGCACAGCTAATTTTTATTTAATATTATTGGTAGAGATGGGGTCTTGTTATGTTGCCCAGGCTGGTCTCCAGCTCTTGGCCTCAGGTGACTTTCCTACCTCAACTTCCCAAAGTGGTGTGATTACAGGCGTGAGCCACTGTGTCCAGCCAAATGAACTTTTTATAAGCCCAACATAGCAAATAAGAACTCGATTTTTTTTTGCATTCTTTTAAAATTTTATATACATATATCTTAGGTCTGTAGACTTACCTTCCTAATTTTGTTTTCCATGGCTTATTCTTGAGCACACAATGATAATCAATTATTATATTTATACATCACCGTTTTTTACTTTTCCAAGCCCTTTTACAGCTCTTGGCATTATCCTCTCCCAGGCCTGTGAGGTAACTGAGATATGCAGCATTATCTTTTATACCAGAGACCCTAGGCAGATGAAATTGATTTCCAGCTAGGACTAGAAAAACTTGGGCTTCTTACCGCTAGGCCGAGAGGCAGAAGTTTGCCGGAATGCCTGTCAGTTTCACGGAGGAGAAACTCAAAACTGGCAGTTCCCGAGTACCTTCTACAGGCCCGGCCCAGCCTAGGCCCTGGGTGACCACACCACAGCAAGCCGGCCCCCCTCCTTCAGCCTTGTGGATAAGGGAGAGTTGGCTGTTTTCATCCTGGCCTCCTTTTGTTCTTTGGATGTTTCTGCGGGTCTCTTCATTAAAGTCTGTATTTCTTCTACCTTGGCCTTTTAACATTTCTGGGAAGCCTACTGTTTCGCTGTGGACCCTCAGCGGCAGATGGGGAGGCGGGAAGTTGCAGCCGCCAACGGTTTGGGTATGGCAGAGTGGGACGTGCCGCGCCCCATGGGGATGTGTCCGCGGAGGGGGCTGGCTCTGGAGGGGGCTTCAGGTAGGTCGGGTTGAGGCGGGAGCTGGGCCTCCCCAGTGCCCCCAGCCTGGCCCCTCACTTATTAATCGAAATGTAAATTGGTACAGCCACTTTGGTGCTTTCAGTTAAGCAGAAGACATGTATCCCCAATGACTCAAAAATTTCACCTATGTTGATGGCCTAAAGCAACTAGAGTATGTATATACAATGTTAAGAGTTGCCTAAAGCTACACCCTTGCATAAATTCAGCCTAAAGGATTCTCCATACATAGTGAGCAGTACCTAACCAGATTGTAAAAAGACTGTAACCTACTCTCCTACCAATCACAAAGAATTGTGGCCAATCATGGGTGGCCAGCTGGTCACACTGTGATCAAATAAGGCAAACACTGAGCTGTAACCAATTCAGCTATTTCTGTACCTCACTTTCGTTTTCTGTATATCACTTTCCTTTTCCTGTCCATAAATGTTATCCGATCACTTGGCAGCTCTGGAATTGTTCTGAACCACTCGAGTTTGGAGGGGGCTGCCCAATTTGTGAATCATTCTTTGCTCAATTAAATTACGTTAAATTTAGTATGTCTGAAGTTCTGTTAACAATAGCACTGTTGTTTGTAAAAGCCAAAAAACTACAAGTGAAAAATGTCAACAGAAGACTGAATAAACTATGTAATAAGATACTATATAGGAATAAAGATAAGCAATAACATGGATATGAAGCTCAAAATAACACTGAAGACACAGTAACACAAGGAACCATATAGTGTGAGTCTAGCCATATAAAATAGAAAAAGTAAAATTAGAAAAAAGCCAGTCATGTTGGCCAATGCCTGTAGTCCCAGCTACATAGGAGGCTGAGGCAAGAGGATGGCTTGAGCCCAGGAGATCAAGGCTATGGCTGGGCTATTTGTACATTGTACAGTGGCTCATGCCTGTAATCACAACATTCTGGGAGGTCAAGACGGGAAAGTTGTTTAAGCCCAAGTGTTGGAGACAAATCTGGGCAACATAATAAGACCCCATCTCTACCAGTAATAATAAATAAAAATTAGCTGAGCATGGTGGCATGTGCCTGTAGTCCCAGCTACTCAGGAGAATGAGGCAGGAGAATCACTTGAACCTGGGAAGTCAAGTCTGTAATGAGCTCTGATCACACCACTGCAGTCCAGCCGGGGCAACAGAGCGAGATCTTTTCTCAAAAAATAAAACAAAATAAAATTTTTTAAAATAGCTTTATTGGGGCCGGTCATGGTGGCTCAAGCCTATAATCACAGCACTATGGGAGGCCAAGGCAGGCGGATGACTTGAGCTCAGGAGTTCGAGACTAGCCTGGCCAACATGCTAAAACCACTTTTCTACTAAAAATACAAAAACTAGTCGGTTGTGGTGGCACATGCCTGTAGAAATCCCAGCTACTTGGGAGGCTGAAGCAGGAGAATTGCTTGAACCCAGAGGGGGCAGAGGTTACAATGAGCTGAGACTGCACCACTGCACTTCAGCCTGGATGACAGAGCAAGACTCCATCTCAAAGAAAAAAAAAAGCTTTATTAAGGTATAACTGAACTACTGTACAGTAATTTGGATATATTTAAATTGAGATATGGTTGTACCAGTACACTCTGGCCTGGGCAACAGAGACTCCATCTAAATGAAGTAAAAAATAAATAAAACTAGAAATACTGAAACTGGCTGGGAACGGTGTCTCACGCCTGTAATCCCAGCACTTTGGGAGGCTGAGGCAGGAGGATCACTTGAAGTCAGGAGTTTGAGATGAGCCTGGCTAACACGGCAAAACCCCGTCTCTACTAAAAATACAAAATTAGCCAGGCCTGGTAGAGGGTGCCTATAATCTCAGCTACTTGGGAGGCTGAAGTGGAAGACTCTCTTGAACCTGGGAGGTGGAGGCTGCAGTGAGTCAAGATTGCACCATTGTACTCCAGCCTGGGCGACAGAGGAGGACTCTGTCTGGAAAAAAAAAAAAAAAGAAAAGAAAAGAAAAGAAAAAATGAACCTATTATTTTTAGAGATATGTAGTAAAAATGTAAGAAAACCAAGGAGACTGCATTAACATGGTAAAGGAAGAATTATGTATGATGGAAGAAGCTTATGATTGAGGGCAATATACAATTTCTGGGGGTGCTGATGATATTCTATTTCTTTATTCATATATTCACTTTGTGGTTACTTATTAAACTGCATTTGTTTTATGTACCTTTTATGTTACATTTTAGATATACAAATATGTATATGTATTTAGCAAAATAGTTAATGATTATTAATATAATAATAGTTAATGATAGTTTCTTTTTGTGTGATAATCATGAAGCGATTTTTTTAATCCTAACTTTTAGAAATAGTCTGAAATAATAATGAAATCTAAGATTCGCTTCAAGAGTTCACTATTCCATTTCCTTCACTTTTCTTTTCTTTTCTTTTTTTTTTTTAAAGACGGGGTCTCACCATGTTGGTCAGGCTGGTCTTGAACTCCCAACCTCAGGTGATCCACCCGCCTTGGCCTCCAAAGTGCTTGGATTACAGGCATGAGCCACCACACCCAGACTCACTTTTCAAGTAAATTGTTTCATGATTTAAAAAAAAGTAGAAAGTTTAAGAAATAAAATATTATATATAAGAATCTCAGGTTCTCTTTAAAGCAGTTAATCTAATCACCTTTTAGATAATGTAGGGGCTTCAGAAATTGAATTCCTTCACATAAAAATAAGGGAAAGACAAGGAACAGGCGAGAAAGAGATGAAGAGAGACCTACAGAGTTTTATTTTTTTTTTAGACAGTGTCTTGCTTTGTCACCCAGGCTGTACTGTAGACGTGTGAAGAGGGCTCACTGCAGCCTTCACCTCCAGGGCTCAAGTGATCCTCCCACCTCAGCCTCCTGAGTAGCTGAGGCTATAGGCATGTGCCACTACGGCTGGCTAATTTTGGGGATTTTTTGTTTGTTTGTGTTTTTGTAGAGAGGGTTTCATCATGTTGCCCAGGCTGTCTCAAACTCCTGGGCTCAAGCAATCTGCCTGTCTTGGCCTTCCTAAGCTCTGGAATTACAAGTGTGAGCCACTATGCTCAGCCTAGAGATATTAACTGAAGAAACATAATGAGTTAATGGTAGGTCTGGAACTAAAAACAAAAACGCAAATCTCAGGATTGCCAATCAAATACTTGCAAGGACACCATTTTAACTCATATGTTGTAAAAGCATTCTATTTCTCTTCTTAGTTTTACTTTTCTCCATTTTTCTTATATTTTACTTCCTTATTCTGTCTTTCCTGCACTAGACTTTTAAGTTCTATGAAGGCAACAGATTTAAAATATATTTATTTGTGTAGTCCTAGAGTCCACAAAAAACATGTCTCATACAAAGTACTCAGTATTTCTTGAATTATTAATGAAATTATTATCCCAGAAAATTTTACATGTATATCAATCTTTCAACAACAACAAAAATCCACCTGTCAGGTGTGACGACAATGTGAGTTCTGAATTAAGCAGTCCAATTTTTGTATTAAAATGGCAGTTTACAAAGTGATGAGAAGAAAAAGGAAAAAATGGCAGTTTACTCATTGAGCACATACACTGAGAATGAACTAAGACTGAAAATGAACAACCTATTTGCCAATATGTGCTTCTTTGCAGCTGCCTTTCCTATTTTGTACCGTTATTTGTAACACAGTCCTTTTATTTATTGAATACACATTTAAGGTGAAAACTAAGCCAGGTGGTGCAGAAGCACAGTTAATGCATAAAGCCACTAGAATTAAAAGTCTATCTAATATACATAAACTAATTTTGGAGTTTAGCACATTAGAGCAACTTTGGGCCTACAGCTCAAAGTTCAAGTGGCTTACTTACTGATCAAGTTTATCACATCATTATTATGCCTTTTCATTGCACCTAGTTGTAAATTCCTTTTAAGAAAATCTCACAGGCAGGAGCTCTGGCTCATGCCTGTAATTCCAGCACTTTGGGAGGCTGAGGAGGGAGGAGCTCTTGAGGCCAAGAGTTCAAGTTCAAGGCTGCAGTGAACTATGATTGCACCACTACTGCTCCAGCCTAAGCCACAGAGCAAGACCCTGGCTCAGCAACAACAACAAAAGTAAGCTAGTTTCATACTGAATAAAGTTGGTAACATTTAGATTCCATTACCAAAATGCCTAATTTAGGCCCTTATTCCATCATACCCAACTTTAGTCTCTTTAGATTTTAAAACCAACAGTGCTCCTAAATTAATCTATTTTAATGTTATCCCAACTCAGTGATTTCCTATTGCCTAATTCCTTATGACATTTTAAACATCATAATCAATTTTATAATTATTTTCCTTTTTCACATGTATACTTATACATATGTATATGTTTATATATAATTATGTAATATTATGTAATTTCAACTCTCCACTCTAGTCAAACTGGGTTAATTCATTATCTTCCAAAAATATCTTGAGCTTCTTTACACCTTTGCACAGAAAAAAGAAAGCTCACAGTTTGACACTTTTTTAAATGAATATGTGAGTATATCCTAGAATTGCTTCTGCTCCTCATTATATGCCCACCCCACCCAAACATACGCTCTTACTAAATTCTTACCCACAGCCTTAAGCTCCTAGGCTCAGATGATCCTCCTACCTCAGCCTCCCAAGTAGCTGGGACTGAAGTCGTGCAGCACCACCACACTCGGCTAATTTTTGTAGTTTTTTTAGAGACGGGTTTTGCCATGTTGCCCAGAGTAGTCTTGGACTCCTGGGCTCAAGAGATCCGCCTGCCAAGGCCTCCCAATGTGCTAGGACTACAGGTGTGAGTCACTATGCCCAGCCAACTTCCCCTTCTGAAGGGATCATTGACTCCTTTGCACTGCAAACACTGTACCAATTATGAAGCAATTATTTTACAGCATCTAATGCTATGATCATTAGTATAAAAATCATGTCTTCTCAAGAAGGCACTAATCCCAGAACTTTGGGAGGCTTAAGTGGGAGGATCATTTGAGGCCAGGAGTTTAAGGCTGCAGTGAACTCCAAAAGGATCTCCTAAAGGATGGGGGCTGTTTTACATATTCCACATCTGCCTTACATACTAAGACATATGTACATGATATTTTCTGAAGGAACAAAATGTATTAGTATATTGTTTTACATGTTCTAGATTTCAGTAGTTGACCAAGTCTGAAAACAGAAATGCTTCCAAAATTTGCATTTGGCAAAAATTATGCAATCTCATACACATACACACACACACACATATATGCACAAAATACACTGTTAATCACTATGGAAGGTTTTTTCTTTCTTTCTTTCTTTTTATGGAAGGTTTTTAATTTAGGTAAAAATGGTTTACTCCATTTGGTTCCACCTTCAAGATAGACAGATATATATAAAGTACAGATACAGATATGTATCTATATATCTGTCTAAAGATAGATATATATATATAAAGTACAGATACATCTATCTATCTATCTATCTATCTATCTATCTATCACAAGACTAAGTACTATTACTAAAGCAACAAAAACAACAAAGCATCAAAATAGTTACTTCTTTCAATTTCACCAAATTATTCTTTGGGAAAAATTCAATGACCTGTTTTTCTAATAAACCAGCACACAGACTATATGAACATATAATTTACTACTAATATATTTAGTCAAGATTAGCATTACTTAATGAGACAAGGTTGTTATTTCAGACCTAAATAGTGTGGTGCAGAAAAGTTAGATGCCACACACTTTACTATCTTCTTCCTGAACTCCAAACCCAATTCTATTTTAAAGACGCATTCTGTCAGAGGGTGGGAGCTCATGCCTGTAATCGCAGCACTTTGGGAGGCTGAGGCAGGCGGATCACTTGAGGTCAGGAGTTTGAGACTAGCCTGGCCAACATGGTGAAACCGCGTCTCTACAAAAAAGAAAAAAAGGACAAAAAAATACAAAAATTAGCCAGGTGTGGTGGCACTCACCTGTAATCCCAGCAACTCAGGAGGCTGAGGCACGAGAATCACTTGAACCACTTGAACCTGGGAGGCAGAAGTTGCAGTGAGCCAAGATTGCACCACTGCACTTTAGCCTGAGCGACAACAGTGAGACTCCATCTCAAAATAAAAAGAAAAAAGAAAAAAAGAGAAATCCATTCTATCAGACCTAAGCCATTTAACAAGCACATACTACAAAATACGCTATTAATCATTATGGAAGGTAATTTAGGTAAAAATGGTATATTTCTACTTTCAAGATAACCCACAAATAGGATTCTAAAAATTACCTGGATGCTGACTATAACAAAACAGTCATCATAGAAGTTATTTTTAGCCTCAAGGGGAATTCATAAGGTCCTAAAACATTATGAGTAGCCTTGCATGCTGAAGAGTCTGATACTTGCATGACAGGTTCAAAGGCTTTGAGACTCTGGCTTTAACATAACCTCAGATGCTCTCTAATCTTCAGGTATTTGTGAAGTGGAAGAACAAAATGAGTGAAGACAATATGACACAAGCCAATCATTTTACAGTTTGACCCTCATATAATAAATTCTCAATTCTTTTTTATTTTTTAAATTTTCTTTACAACACAAACTGTTTCCATGTATTATTTTATTTTCTTTACCAATTCTCAATTCTTACCAGGCACGTTGGCTCATACATGTAATCCCAGCACTTTGGGAGGCCAAGGTGGGCAGGTAATGAGGTCAGGAGATCAAGACCATCCTGGCTAACACCGTGAAACCCCATCTCTACTAAAAATACAAAAAGTTAGCCAGGCACAGTGGCACGCACCTGTAGTCCCAGCTATTCGGGAGGCTGAGGCAGGAGAATCACTTGAGCCCGGGAGGCAGAGGTTGCAGTGAGCTGGGATCGAGACACCGTATTCCAGCCTGAGTGACAGAGCAAGACTCTGTCTCAAAACAAACACACACTCAATTCTTAGATCCTATTTTTTATAGGAACTACCTGTAACAGTACTAATAGCTAACATGTATTGAGTTCCTGCTATGTGTCAGGCACGTTTCAAATAATTTAAATATACCATTAACATATGTAATACAATGATACCTCTGGGAAGCACTATTATTAATACCCCCGTTTAACAGATGTGGAAACAGAGGCTAAGTAAGTTATCCAAGGGCATAAAAATTTAAATGTTATATGTAGTATAGTAAGAGGAACGCTTACCCAAATGACTACTGAAACACATATATTAAACTATAAAAACTGTACTGTATTAGTTATAACTACTAAGTGATTATGTTCCCAGGCAAATTCAAAAAGCCTTTTTTTCTCATAATTTAGTTAGATGAAGACTACAGTAGAAAATTTAGATGGGAGCATCTAGCAACTTAATAGATCTCTTAATCCATTAATTTAACTTCAAGTACTCTAGCTTTCCTTTTCCTTAACAAAGATAAATCATTTGCCTTAAGCTCAAAATGATCAAACATTATTTAAGGTCTTTTTGCTCAAAAATGAAATAAAACACAGGTTTTTCTAAGGTTAAATTAATTAAGAGTTGAAAGAAAAACAGGAGGCCAGGTGCAGTGGCTCACGTAGGAGGCCGGGCACAGTGGCTCACTCCTATAATCCCAGCACTTCAGGAGACCGTGGAGAGTGGATTACCTGAGGTAAGAAGTTTGAGACCAGCCTGGCTAACAAGGCAAAACACCGTCTCTATTAAAAATACAAAAATTAGCCAGGCGTGGTGGCGGGTGCCTATAATCCCATATATTCAGGAGGTTGAGGCAGAAGAATTGCTTGAACCCTGGTTACAATGAGCTGAGATCGCCTCACTGCACTGCAGCCTAGGTGACAGAGCGAGACTCTGTCACAAAAGAAAGAAAGAAAAAAAAAGAAAAGGAAAAGTGAGATTCAAGCAGACAAGTGTACATATGTGGGAAAAAGAGATGGAATTGATTATGGCAGGAGCAGTGAGAGTTAGAGGAAAATCAACAGTAAGTATAGGAAAACTCCCCTAAAGGCATGATGAAAAGGGGGTGGTGGGAAAAAGTAGACAGTGGCAGAGAAGCAGAAGTGGGCAGCATCTTCCTGTATCAGTTGCTAAAAATACTACCACCCAGAAGAACTTGACGGCAGCTAGAGAACGGAAAACAAAAAGCTGGTTCTTTGTAAACATCAACAAAACTGACCAAGAAAAAAAAGACTAAATTACTAGATTCAGAATGAAAATAGACATGTTACTAATTACCTTACAGAAATAAAACCGATTGGCTGGGCACGGTGGCTCATGCCTGTAATCCCAGCACTTTGGGAGGCCAAGACAAGCAGATTACTTGAGGTCAGGAGTTCGAGACCAGCCTGGCCAATATGGTGAAAACCCATCTCTACTAAAAATACAAAAATTAGCCAGGTGTGGCAGCAGGCACCTGTAATCCCAGCTACTTGGGAGGCTGAGGCAGGAAAATCACTTCAACCCAGGAGGTGGAGGTTGTCGTGTGCTAAGATCGCGCCATCGCACTCCAGTCTGGACATCGTAGCAAGACTGCGTCTTGAAAAAAATTAATAAAAAGAAAGTAAGTAAGTAAACCAATCATAAAGGACTACTATCGGCTGGATATGGTGGCTCATATCTGTAATGCCAGCACTGTGAGGGGATGAGGTGAGGGAAATTACTTCAAGCCCAGGAGTTCGAGACCATCCTGGGCAACATAGAAAGACCCTATATCTATTGTTTAAAAAAAAAAAAAGGCCAAGCACGGTAGCTCATGCCTGTAATCTCAACACTTTGGGAGGCCAAGGCAGGTGGATCACAAAGTTCAAGATCAGCTTGGCCAAGGTGGTGAAACCCCATCTCTACTAAAAATACAAAAATTAGCCGGGCACGATGGCAAGTGCCTGTAATCCCAACTACTCAGGAAGCTGAAGCAGAATTGCTTGAACCTGGGTGGCAGAGGTTGCAAGTGAGCCGAGATCATACCAATGCACTCCAGCCTGGGTGATAGAGTGAGACTCCATCTCAAAAAAAAAAACATTAATTAAAATATATTCTAAAAAATAAATCATATTTCTATATACTTGGAAGGAATAATCTGACCAAGAAATTCAGAAAACATAGCCAGGCATGGTGGTTCATGCCTATAATCCCAGCACTTTGGGAGGCTGATGCTGGCAGATCACTTGAGGTCAAGAGCTTGCTTGAGACCAGCCTGGCCAAAACTGTGAAACCAAGCCTCTATTAAAAATACAAAAAAGTAGCCGGGCATGGTGGTGCATGCCTGTACTCCCAGCTACTCGGGAGGCTGAGGCAGGAGATCACTTGAACCTGGGTGGAGGGTGCAATGAGCTGAGATCATGCCACTCCACTCCAGTCTGGGTGATAGAGAGAGACTATCTGAATGGAAAGAGAGAGAGAAGAAACGTGAATGAGGTGGAAAAAAAGAGAGAGGGGGGAAACACGAATGAGGAGTAAATTTGCTTTATAACAGGAGCATCCAATCCTTTGGCTTACCTGGGCAACAATAGAAGAAGAACTGTCTTGGGCCACACACAAAATACACTAACCCTAATGATAGCTGATAAGCTTAAAAAAAAAAAACACACAATAGTCTCATAACGTTTTAAGACAGTTTATGAATATGTGTTGAGCCATATTCAAAGCCATCCTGGGCCACATGAGGCCCATGGGCTGTGAGATGGACAAGATTGCTTTACAAGAACCCACTTTTTGGGTAACTAATCCAGTCCCATAAGAGTGAGAACTCACTCTCATAAGACGGCATCATCTATTCATGAGGGACTGGCCCCGTGACAGAACATCTCCCAGTAGGCCCCAATTCTCAACACTGCTGCAATGAGAACCAAACTTCAGCATGAGTTTTGGTGAGCAAACCATACCCAAAATCGTGACAATGTCTGCACAAAAATTTGCATGTAAGCCGGGAATGATGGCTCATTCCTATGATCCTAGCACTCTGGAAAGATAAGGAGGGAGGATACCTTGAGGCCAGGAACGCAAGACTAGCCTGGGCAACGTTTCAAGACCTCGTCTCTACTCAAGATTAAAAAGTTAGATGGGTATGGTGGCATGTACCAGTAGTCTCAGCTACTTGGAAGACTGAGGCAGGAGAATTCCCTAAGCCCAGGTGGTAGAGGCTGCAGTGAGCTGATAGTACCACTGTACTCCAGCCTGGGCAACAGAGCAAGATACCCTATCTTTAAAAAAAGAAAGAAAGAAAAAAGAAATTTGCAAAGGAATGTTTATAGCAGCATTATTCACAATAGCCAAAAGGTGAATCAGCCCAATTTTTTTTTTTTAGATGGAGTCTCGCTCCATTGCCCAGGCTGGAGTGCAGTGGTGCCATCTCAGCTCACTGCAACCTCCGCCTCCCAGCTTCAAGTGATTCTCCTGCCTCAGCCTCCTGAGTAGCTGGGATTATAGGCACATGCCACCATGCCCAGCTAATTTTTGTAGTTTTAGTGGAGATGGGGTTTTACCATGTTGGCCAGGCTTGTCTCAAATTCTTGACCTCAGGTAATCTGGCTACCTCAGCCTCCTGCTGGAATTAAGAGGCGTGAGCCACTGTGGCTGGACAAATCCCAATTTTTATCAACTAACAAATGGATAAACAAAATTTGGTACACCTATACACTAGAGTATTATCTGGCCATAAAAAGTAATGAAGGCCAGACGTGGTGGCTCACACCCATAATCACAGTACTTTGGTAGGCCAAGGCCAAAGGATCACTTGAGCCTAGGATTTTGAGACCAGCCTGGGCAACATGGTGAAACCTTGTCTCTACAAAAAAAATAGAAAATATCCAGGCATGGTGGCACATGTCTGTAGTCCCAGCTACTCAGGAAGCTGAGATGGGAGGCTTGCTTGAACCTGGGAGGTCAAGGCTTCAGTGAACCCAGATCAGGCCGCTACACTTTAGCGTGGGTGAAAGAGTGAGAACCTATCTCAAAAAACAAGTACTGATGGTTTAAATGGGCGAAATGTTATGCTAAGTGAAATAAGCCAGCCACAAGAGACCACTTGCTTATGATTCCATTTATATGAAATGTCCAGATCGGGGAAATGTACATAGACAAAAAGTATTACTGATTTCTTAGGACTGTGGGGAGGAATATGAGGGTAATAGCTAATGGACACAGGGATTTCATTTTGAGATGATAACTGTTCTCAAACTATGAGCTGGTCACAGTGGCTCACACCTATAATCCCAGCCCTTTGTGGTTCTGGGGCAGGTGGATGGATCATTTGAGCCCAGGAGTTCAAAACTGGCCTGGGCAACATGGTGAGCCCATGTCTACAAAAAATAAAATTTAACAATTAGCTGAGCATGGTGGTGCACATCTGTAGTCCCAGCTACTCGGGAAGCTGAGGTGGGAGGGTCACTTGAACTTGCAGGGGTTGAGGCTGCAGTGCATTGCACCACTGCACTCCAGCCTGGGCAACAGAACAAGACCCTGTCTCAAAACAAAACAACAAAATCGTATCACTGCACTCCAGCCTGGGCGACAGAGCAAGATTCCCTCTCAAAAAAAGGGCCCAGGGAATTATTAAACAGTATTATAAGACCATAAAAATTAATGCCTATGGAAAAAATAATAAACATTATCTTGCAGTATATGCAGAATATAACCCTTAACTGTGAATGGGGGAAGAGGAGACAAAATACAGGCACACTTTGTTTTACTGCAATTCAGTTTTTGTTTTTTTTTACAAACTGAAGATTTGTGGCAACCCTGCATTGAACAAGTGAGTCTATTAGCGTCATTTTTCCAACACCGCCATCTTCTCTTCATGTCTGTGTGTCACATTTTGTGATTCTCAGAAAATTTAAAACTTTTGCATTATTCTTCTATCTGCTATGGTGATCTGTCATTAGTGATATTTGATAAGACTATTTTAATTGTCTAGAGGCATCACAAACTACACCCACATAAAACAGTAAATTTAATCAATAAATGCCATGTGTGTTCTGACTGTTCAACCAACTGGCTATTCCTCAACCCTCTTCTTGGGCCTCCAAATTCCCTAAGCTATAACAATATTGAAAACAGGCCAATTAATAAGCCTACAATGTCCTCTAAGTGTTCAAGTAAAAGAAAGAGTCACACGTCTCTCACTTTAAATCAAAAATCAGAAATGGCCAAGTGTGGTGGCTCATGCCTGTAATCCAAGCATTTTGGGAGGAAAAGGCGTGTAGATCCCTTGAGGTCAGGAGTTCCAGACCAGCCTGGCCAACAAAGCAAAACCCTATCTCTACTAAAAACACAAAGAATTAGCCAGGCACTGTAGCGTACGCCTGTAATCCCACCCACTCATGAGGCTGAGGTAGGAAAATCACTTGAACCCAGGAGGCAGAGGTTGCAGTGAGCCAACATCGTACCACTGTACTGCAGCCTGGGTGACAGAGCAAGACTCTGTCTCAAAAAAACAAGTCAGAAATTATTATTAAAATGGCGAGGCACAGAGGCTCTGCCTGTAATTCCAACACTTTGGGAGGCTGAGGCAGGTGGATCACCTGAGGTCAGGAAATCGAGACCAGCCTGGGCAACATGGTGAAACCCCATCTCTACTAAAAATACAAAAATTTGCTAAGCATGGTGGCATGCGCCTGCAATCCCAGCTACTTGGAGGCTGAGACAGGAGAATGCTTGAACCTGGCAGGCTGCAGTGAGCTGAGATCATGCCACTGGACTTCTAGCCTGGATGACAGAGCAAGACTCTCTTTTTTTTTAAAAAAAAAAAAAGAGGCTGGACCTGGTGGCTCACGCCTGTAATCCCAGCACTTTGGGAGGCTGAGGCGGGTGGATCATGAGGTCAAGAGATTGAGACCATCCTGGCCAACATGGTGAAACCCCATCTCTACTAAAAATACAAAATAATTCGCTGGGCATGATGGTGCACGCCTGTAGTCCCAGCTACTCGGGAGGCTGAGGCAGGAGAATTGCTTGAACCTGGGAGGCAGAGGTTGCAGTGAGCAGAGGTCACACCACTGCACTCGGGCCGGGCGCCTGGTTTTGTTTTGTCACTCTTTTTCAAAAAAAAAAAAAAAAAAAAAAAAAAAAAAAAAAAAAAAAGTGCTACTCCAGAAACACACAAATGGTAACAAAGAAACAGCCTGATTGCTAATATGGAGGAGGTTTTAGTGGTCTGGATACAAGATCAAACCAGCCACCACATTCCCTAAAAATAGAGCAAGGCCTTAACTCTCTTCAACTCTATAAAGGATGAGAGATGTAAGGAAGCTGCACAAGAAAAGTTGGACGATCAGCCTGGGCCACATAGAGAAATCCCATCTCTATTAAAAAAAAATACAAAAATTAGCCAGGTGTGGTGGCACACATCTGTAGTTCCAGCTACTCAGGATGCCGAGGTGGGATAATCACCCGAGCCTGGGAGGTCAGGGCTGGCTAGAGTGAGCTGTGATTACATTACTACACTCCGGCCTGAGCGACAAAGAGACCCTGTCTCCAAAAAAAAAAAAAGAAAAGTTGGAAGCTAGCAGATGGGTTATGAGGTTTGTTTGTTTTTGAGACGGAGTTTCACTCTTATTGCCCAGGCTGGAGTGCAATGGCACGATCTCAGCTCACTGCAACCTCTGCCTCCCAGGTTCAAGCAATTCTCCTGCCTCAGCCTCCCAAGTAGCTGGGATTACAGGCATGTGCCACCATGCCTGGTTAATTTTGTATTTTTAGTAGAGACAGCGTTTTTCCATTTTGATCAGGCTGGTCTCAAACTCCCGACCTCAGGTGATTCACCCATCTCAGCCTCCGAAAGTGCTGGGATTACAGGCATGAGCCACTGCGCCAGGCTGGGTTATGAGGTTTAAGGACAGAAGCTCTCTCCATAACTTAACAGTGCAAGGTGAACCAGCGACAAATGCTGATATAGAAGTTTCAGTAAGTTATCAAAAGATTTAGCTGATGAAGGTGGCTAAAATGAACAGTAATTTTCAATGTAAATGAAATAGCCTTCTACTAGAAGATGCCATCTAGCACTTCCATAGCTAGAGAGAAGTCAAGAAGTCAATACCTGGCTTCAAAGCTTCAAAGGACAAGCTATCCTGGCATAGTGATGTGTGCCTCTAATCCCAGCTACTCATAAGACTGAGGCAAGGGGATTGATTGTTTAAACCCAATAGTTTGAAACTAACCTGGGTAACAAACTGAGACCCTGTCTGGAAAAAACAGGCTGACTTGTTAAGGTCCAATGCAGCTGGTGATTTTAAGTCCAAGCTAATGTTCATTTGCCATTCTGAAAATCCTAGTCCAATTAAGAATTATGCTAAATCTACTCTGCCTCTGTTCTATCAATGGAACAACAAAGCCTGGATGACAACACACCTGTTTACAGCATGGTTTACTGAACTTAATTTTGTTTTTTGAGACGGAGTCTTTCTCTGTCGCCCAGGCTGGAGTACAGTGGCACAATCTTGGCTCACTGCAACCTCTGCCAGGTCCTGGGTTCAAGCAATTCTCCTGCCTCAGCCTTCTGAGTAGCTGGAACTACAGGCCTGTGCTACCACACCAGACTAACCTCTGTATTTTTAGCATAGACAAGGTTTTGCAATGTTGGCCAGACTGCTCTTGACCTCCTGATCTCAGGTAATCCACCAGCCTCGGCCTCTCAAAGTGCTGGGATTACAGGCCTGAGCCACGACGCCCAGCCTGAATTTTTTTTTTTTCAATTTTTAAAATACACAGGGTCTCCCTTCTGTGGACGAGACTCAAGAACAGTAGCACAACCATAGCTCACTCAGCCTCCTGGGCTCAAACAATCCTCACATCAGCCTTCCAAGTAGCTAGGACTACAAGCATGCATCACCATACTCAGCCTTTTTTTGTACAGCCAGGGCTTCACAATGTTGCCCAGGCTGATCTCAAATTCCTGGCTTCAAACAATCATCCTGCCTCGGTCTCCCAAACTCCTGGAATTACAGGCATGAGCCACAGTGACCAGCCAGTTCACTGAATATTTTAAATTCACTGTTGAGACCTACTACTCAGAAAAAATAATTCCTTTCAAAATTTTACTGCTCACTGGCAATGCACCTGGTCACCCAGGAGTGCTGACAGAGACATACAAGGGAAATGGTTTCAAACCTGCTGACATAACATCTATTTGGCAACCCATGAATCAAGGAATAATTCTGACTTTCAAGTCCCATTATTTAAGAGACAATTTGTAAGGCTATAACTGCTATAGGTTGTGATTCCTTGGATGAATCTGGACAAGGCAAATTAAAAATTTTCTAGAAAGAATTCACCATTCTAGATGCTATTCAGAACATTCATGATTCATGGGAGGAGGTCAAAATAACAACATTAACTGGAGTTTGGAAGAAGTCAAGCTGTGGAAATAGTGAAAAAAAAAAAAGTTGATTCCAAGTCTCACGGATGACTTTGAGAGACTTAAGATGTCAATAAAGGAAGTAACTGCAGATGTGGTAGAAAGACCAAGAGAGCTAGAATTAGAAGTGGAGTCTGGGTCAGGTGCGGTGGCTCACACCTGTAATCCCAGCACTTTGGGAGGCCAAGGTGGGCTGATCACGAGGTCAGGAGTTTGAAACCAGCCTGGCCAACATGGCAAAACCCCATCTCTACTAAAAATACAAAAATTAGCCAGGCATAGTGAGACATGCCTGTAATCCCAGCTACTCGGGAGGCTGAGGTAGGACAATCACCTGAACCCGGGAGGCAGAGGTTGCAGTGAGCCAAGGTCACACCATGGCACTACAGCCTGGGCGACAGAGCGAGACTCCATCTCAAAAAAAAGAAAAAGTAAATATATATAGCTATTGCACATTTAATAGACTATGGAAGAGTGTAAACATAACTTTTATAGGCAATAGGAAACCAAAAATTAATGTGACTTGCTTTATTGCAATGTTTGCTTTATTTTCACATTTGCTTCATTGTGGTGTTCTGGTACCAAATCTGCACCATCCCTAACAAACGTCCATATACTTTTCTACAGCTCCTTCTACTTAAGGCCAGGCGCGGTGGCTCACGCCTGTAATCCCAACACTTTGGGAGGCCAAGGCAGGTGGATCACAAGGTTAGGAGTTCAACATCAGCCTGGCCAAAATGGTGAAACCCCGTCTCTACTAAAAATACAAAAATTAGCCAGGTGTGGTGGCACGCACCTGTGGTCCCAGCTACTTCGGAGACTAAAGCATGAGAATTACTTGAACCCAGGAGGCAGAGGTTCAGTGGTTGACCCTAGATCAAGCAACTGCACTCCAGCCTGTGCAATGGATCTCTCAAAAACAAACAAAAAAGCAAATACTCTTCTACAAAAGAGGTGGGCTCAGGCCTGTAATCCTAGCACTTTGGGAGGCTGAGGCGGGTGGATCACGAGGTCAGGAGTTTGAGACCAGCCTGACCAACAGGGTGAAATTCCATCTCTACTAAAAATACAAAAATTAGCTGGGCGAAGTGGCGGGCACCTGTAGTCCCAGCTACTCAGGAGGCTGAGGCAGGAGAATTGCTTGAACCCAGGAGGCAGAGGTTGCAATGAGCCGAGATCGTGCCACTGCACTCTAGCCTGGGCAACAGACCTAGACTCCCTCTCAAAAAAAAAAAAAGAATACACTGAGTAACTGATTTTTTAAAAATTCATATTATAATTAAATAATCTAAGTACATAAAATGTTGCTAGCCACTCTTTAAATTTTACTCATCCACGGCTTTCACACTTACTGTCAGATGACTATAATCTCAGCAACTAACAGATTTACTCAGACAGCATCAATTAGAAATGGACTCCTGTTCAAAAAAGATGCTATTTGCTGGCCTGATTGAGTGACACTAAAAAAGAAAAAAAAATGCTATCTGATCTGGACATGAGGATAAAAAATGGCCACAAAGCAAGGGTGGTATTCATGTGCTTAAGAAACTGTTTGGTCACTTAACTTTGTTAATCATGCAAAACCATGACCTAGCATATACCATTTTTCAGCTCAAATGCCTAAGATTTTTTTTTTAATTCAAATTCCTTTCTTTGTCATTCAATGACTTCAACAATTTCATAGGTACCTTCCTTTTCTTTTTCTCCTGACTGTTCTTTAAGAAGTAGGGTTTGGCCCAGCAGGGTTGCTCATGCCTGTAATCCCAGCACTTTGGGAGGCTGATGCAGGTGGACCACAAGGTCAAGAGTTTGAGACCAGCCTGGCCAATATGGTGAAACCCCGTCTCTACTAAAAACACAGAAATCAGCTGGGTATGGTGGCGGGTGCCTATAATCCCAGCTACTTGGGAGGCTGAGGCAGGAGAATTGCTTGAAACCAGAAGATCGAGTTTGCAGTGAGCCAAGATCGTGCCACTGCACTTCATCCCGGGCAAAAGAGTGAGACTCTGTCTAAAAAAAAGAAGTAGGGATAGTAGGGTTAGGGAATTACCTAAGCCTTACTTAACCTTAAGTTGCCTCAGCACTAGCAAAATTGTAGTACTCATTACTTTTTTTCTTTTTTTTTTGAGACAGAGTCTCACTCTATTGCCTAGGCTGCAGTGCAGTGGCGCAATCTGTGCTTACTTCAACCTACGCCTCGTGAGTTCAAGCTATTCTTTTGCCTCTTGAGTAGCTGGAATTACAGGCGCACATCACCACACCCAACTAATTTTTGTATTTTCGGTAGAGATGGCGGTTTCACCATGTTGACCAAGTTGGTCTCAAGCTCCTGCTCTTAAGTAATCCGCCGACCTCAGCCTCCCAAAGTGCCAAGATTATAGGGGTGAGCCACCACACCGGCTGTACTTATTTTCCTTAAACACACCAAACATGCTTCTGCCTTTTTGCCATTCATCTGCCTGGAATGTTTTACCACTCATTGGCTTACCCAGGTCTGAGCCTTCAAATCCCAGCCTAACTGTCACCTTCTCTACAAAACATTTCTTGACAATCAAAATTCTTAGTGATCTTTTTATCTAAAGAAACAGATGCAATCAGACCACATAACTGGCACTTATATTGTAAATTACACTCATCTCAACATATGATAATCTCACATGGAAATCCATTCTAGTGCTATTCCCAGTATAAATCCACTTTCCCTTACTGAACTAATGCTGTTATTTAAGAGCTGGCTTTACCAAAATAAATCACAATGCCCCTACTTTAGGAAGTGTTAAATGTTTTCTTTTTTCATTTTATTCCCCACTTGCAAATTAAAATTTTTTAATCTTTTTTTTTTTTTTTTTGAGATAAGTGTCTCACTGTCGTCTAGGCTGGAGCCCAGTGGCACAATCACAACCTCTGCAGCCTCAACCTCCCCAGGCTCAGATGATCCTCCCAACTCGGCCTCCTGAGTAGCTGAAACTACAGGTACACACCACCACGCCCAGCTAATTTTTTGTATTTTTAGTAGAGACAGGGTTTTGCTACACTGCCCAAGCTGGTCTCAAACTCCTGAGCTCAAGTGATCTGTCTGCCTTGGCCTCCTAAAGTGCTGGGATCACAGGCATGCGCCACCACGCTCAGCTGGTCCTTTTTTTTTTTTTTTTTTGAGATGGAGTTTCACTCTTGTTGCCCAGGCTGGAGTGCAATGGCATGATCTCAGCTCACCGCAACCTCCGCCTCCCAGGTTAAAGTGATTCTCCTACCTCAGCCTCCTGAGTAGCTAAAATTACAGACATGCACCACCACGCCCAGCTAATTTTGTTTATTTTTAGTAGAGATGGGATTTCTCCATGTTGGTCAGGTTGGTCTCAAACTTCCAACCTCAGGTGATCTGCCCATCTCGGCCTCCAAAAATGCTGGGATTACAGGCGTGAGCCACCACACCTGGCTAGAACTTTCTTGATCTGTTGTCTTCAGCAAATAAAAGCTATTAGGATTTCACATATTGTAAAGAACTATAGAACTTGGATTTCATATATCCTAAAAACCCCCACTCACTCCATTAAGTTTATCTTTCTGCACCAGGGAATTCAAGAAGTCGTCTTTTCTTTCCTCTTACGTTTTATTTATTTATTTTTTTGAGATGGAGTCTTGCTCTGTTTCCCAGGCTGGAGTGCAATGGAGCCATCTCAGCTCACTGCAAACTCCACCTCTTGGGTTCAAGTGATTCTCCTGTCTCAGCCTCCCTAGTAGCTGGGAGGTGCCCACCACCACACCTCGCTAATTTTTTTGTATTTTTGGATGGTCTCTGATCTCCTGACTTTTGTGATCCACCTGCCTTGGCCTCTCAAAGTGCTAGGTAAAAGTACAAAAATTATGCCTGTAATAATTTTTGTATTTTTACCAGAGACGTGGTTTCACCATGTTTGTCTAGGCTGGTGAGCCACCACACCTGGTCATTTTGTATTTTTAGTCGAGATGGGATTTCACCATGTTGGCCAGCCTACTCTCGAGCTCCTGAGCTCAAGTGATCCACCTGCCTCGGCCTTGCAAATTGCTGGGTTTACAGGTGTGAACCACTACACCCAACCGTCTATGTTTAAATTTAGTTTGCCGTCAGGTAAGCAAATTAATATTTTGCAGTGAAGCTAATTTATTGCTTCCTGGCAACAAGAAGTTCTAAGTGAGAATAATTAAACTTAAGTGTTATATGGAGGTTCAGAGGGGTTAAGAACTCTATTTAGATTTCCTTAAAAGCTCAAAAGGAATTGAGTGATACCATTTTAGTTTGAAGAAATGAGGGTAGGAAGGAATGGGGACAGAATTTTAATAACAAATAATGTTGAAAGCTTCAAGCCTCACTTAGGTCTTAATTGAAGATCTTGAATTAAATAGAAATTAGATTAAGACTTATTAAAAACCATATATAAAATAAGTAACAACACTGACATGTAAGAAGGCCAATACCATGATTTATATGTCCCGTATCAGAAATCTATAAAATGCTCCAGTAAGATAATAGGTTTAAGGGACATTAATGAGTTTTATTTTCTGTTGGCTTTTATTTTCACAGTTAATTGTTAAACTGTTTGGCAGAGGTTATTGGCACACTAAAATATGTCCATATGGCTGGGTGCAGTGGCACCTGCTGTAATCCCAGCACTTTGGGAGGCCAAGGCGAGAGGATCACTTGAGCTCTGTAGTTTCAGACAAGCTTGGACAACACAGTGACACCTAGATTCTATTAAAAATAAAAGGAAAGATGGCTAGGCACAGTGGCTTACACCTGCAATCCTAGCACCTTGGGAGGCTGAGGTGGGCGGACCACCTGAGGTCAGATGTTTGAGAATAGCCTGGCCAACATGGTGAAACCCCATCTCTACTAAAAATACAAAAATTATGCCTGTAATTCCAGCTCTTTGGGAGGCCAAGGCAGGTGGATCACAAAGTCAGGAGATCGAGACCATCCAGGCCAACATGGTGAAAACCAGTCTCTACTAAAAATACAAAAATTAGCTAGGGGTGGTGGTACATGCCTATAATCCCAACTACACGGGAAGCTCAGGCATGAGAATCACTTGAACCCAGGAGATGGAGGTTGCAGTGACCTGAGATCGCACCACTGCACTCCAGCCTGGTGACAGATCAAGATTCTGTCTTAGGGAAAAAAAAAAATTAACTGGGCTTGGTGGTGCATGCTTGTAGTCCCAGCTACTGGGGAGGCTGAGGCAGAAGAATCGCTTGAACCTGGGAAGCGGAGGTTGCAGTGAGCCCAGATTGCACCACTGCACTGCAGCCTGGAGGATAGAGAGAAACTCCATCTCAAAAAACCAAAAAATAATTTAAAAAATGGTTAAGAGTGTAAATTTTGGCCGGGCACAGTGGCTCATGCCTGTAATTCCAGCACTTTGGGAGGCCGAGGCAGGCAGATCACAAGGTCAGGAGTTCAAGACCAGCCTGGCCAACACGGTGAAACTCCGTCTCTACTAAAAAATACAAAAATTAGCTGGGTGTGGTGGTGCATGCCTATAGCACCAGCTACTTGGGAGGCTGAGGCAAGAGAAGTGCTTGAACCCAGAAGGCGGAGGTTGCAGTGAGCTGAGATCGCGCCACTGCACTCCAGCCTGGCGCCTGGCAACAGAGTGAGAGTCTGTCTCAAAAAAAAAAAAAAAAAGAAAGAAAAGAAAAGAAATGAGAATAATTTTTATGTTATGTTTTTGCCGCAATTAAAAAAAAAAAATCAGGCCAGAGTGGTGGCTCACCCCTGTAATCCCAGCACTCTAGTAGTCCAAGGCAGATAGATCACTTGAAATCAGGAGTTCAAAACCAGCCTGGACAAACATAGTGAAACCCGTCTCTACTAAAAGCACAAAATTTAGGCCAGGTACAGTGGCTCACACCTGTAATACCAACACTTTGGGAGGCCAAGGAGGGCAGATCACCTGAGGTCAGGAGTTCAAGGCCAGCCTGGCTAACATGGTAAAACTCCATCTATATTAAACTTACAAAATATTAGCCGAGCACGGTGGTGGGTGCCTGTAATCCCAGCTACTTGGGAGGCTGAGGCAGGAAAATCGCTTGAACCCAGGAGGCGGAGGTTCCAGTGAGCCAAGATCGCACTACTGCACTTTAGCTTGGGTGACAAGAATGAGAGACTCTATCTCAAAAAAAAAATAAAATAATAAGCTGTGCATGGGCATGGTGTTGGGTCCTGTAATCCCAGGCACTCAGGAGGCTGAGACAAGAATGGCCTGAGCCCGGGAGACAGAGGTTGTAGTGAGCCAATATCATGTCTCTGCACTCCAGTCTGGGAGACAAAATATATTATTAAAATAATAATAAAGCAAAGATTACATTTGTCAGTGGAAACAAAAGACTGGCCGGGCACAGTGGCTCATGCCTGTAATCCCAACAGTTTGGGAGGCTGAGGTGGGTAGAATGCTTGAGCCCACGAGTTCAAGACCAGACTGCGCAACGTGGTAAAATCTTGTCTCTACAAAAAATACAAAAATCAGCCCAGCATGGTGGTGTGTGCTTGTAATCCCAGCTACTGGGGAGGCTGAGGAAGGAGGAAACCTGAGTGCATGGAGACCGAGGCTGCAGTGAGCTGTAATCACACCACTGCACTAGGCACCAGAGTGGGACTGTGTCAAAAACTGGTAAATTGAACACAAATTAGCTGTTTATAAAAACTGATTAACAAAGAATTCAAATTTAAGTAACTAACAAACACAGTACTTCATATACTTTTCATGGGACAAAAAGAACTGCAAAGAAATCCTGTAAATAATACTGGTAAAGCAGATCTCAATTTAGATTGTACTTACAGTAGGGTAGCACAAATAATCTTATAGATGTTAGAGGAAATCCAGGTTTTGACTATAGAAGAAGACAGAAATATGGAATGGAGGAACCTTAGAAAGCACTCTGTGCTGGAGTTCAACCGGAGGTAACAGAATGAACTCATGACTGACTGATTAAATTAAGTTACATAAATAAGGGGGCCCTGTATACTGAAAGGGCCTGAAGAAATTATATCCTAATAGCAATGCAAGCCAGACCCAGTGGCTCCTGCCTGTAATCCCAGCACCTTCGGAGGGTGAGATGGGAGGATTGCTTGAGGCCAGGAGTTCCAGACCAGCCTTATCAACTTAGAGAGGACCCCCCGAAACTACAAAAAATTTAAAAATTACATGGAGAGGGTTTACACCTGTAGTCCCTTCTACTCCAGAGGCTGAGACAGGAGGATCACTTTAACCCCAGAGGTGGAGGTTGCAGTGAGCCATGATTGAGCCACTGCACTCCAGCCTGGGTGACAGAGGAAGACTACGTCTCAAAAAATAATAAAATATGGCCCACCACAGTGGCTCATGCCTGTAATCCCAGCACTTTGGGAGGCCGAGGAGGGAAGATGCCCTGAGGTCAGAGTTCGAGACCAGCCTGACCAACATAGTGAAACACACAAAAATTAGCTGGGCGTGGTGGTACACACCTGTAATCCCAGCTACTCTCAAGACTAAGGCAGCAGAATCGCTTGAACCTGGGAGGCGGAGGTTACAGTGAGCAGAGATGGCACCACTGCACTCCAGCCTGAGGAAGACTCTATCTTAAAAAAAAATACTAATAATAATAAAATAAAAATAAGATACAAATTTAAAAGTGTACACATGGTTAGTATACTTCGACTTGTTACAAGAGCTCCTGTGGCAGACTAATGATGGCTACGAATTCTTTCCTACTTCCATTGAGAGGTAAGGCCCATCTTTTTTCTCCCCTTGAATGTGGGCTGGCTATGACAATGGTACTTTCTTTTAACCAACAAAGTAAGGTAGAGGTGATAATGCTGTTTCTGGACCAAGTACTGGCAACCTCCTCCATGGTGTCTTAGAACCCAAAGCCCAACTAGTTTGCTAGAAAGACTATGTGGAAAACACTAAAACTATATCTTAGAGAAAAGAGCCCAGCTAAGTCTAGCCTTTTAGCTGTTCCCACTAATGTATCAAGTGTTTAAGTAAAGCCACTGTAGATCCTCTAGACCAATCCAGTCACTAGCTGAATACCAATGAGTAAGCCAAACCCTGCCTGAATTCCTGATCCACAAAACTGAGATAGTAAGAAAACTTGCTCACAATAGCTAAAAGGTGGAAATAATTCAAGGGTTCATTGACAGAGAAACAAAATGTAGTACATACATACAATGGAATATTATTCAGCTTTAAAAGGGAAAGAAATTCTAACACATGCTATAATACAGATGAACCTTAAAGGTGTATGTTAACTAAAATAAGCCAATCACAAAAGGACAAATATTGTATGATTTCACTTATTTGAGAGTAAGGCAATCGTTTCTGAGCCTTCTGGCTAAGATTAAGTGGAAAGTAAGCCAAATTCATCTAGACAAAAAGCAGAATGGCAGTTGCCAGGAGCTGGGGGAAGGGAAAAATGAGGAGTTAGTGTTTAATGGGTAGAATTTCAGTTGAGGAAGATGAAAAATTCTGGAGATGAATGGTGGTGATAGTTGTACAACAACGTGAATGTACCTAATGCCAAGAACTGTATACTTAAAAATGATTAAAATCATAAATTTTATGTTGTATATATTTTACCATAATAAAAATTTTAAAATATCTTTTTAAAAGTCTGTTACACTGATTTTTTTTTTTTTGGCTTTTTTTCCTTTTGTGGAGAAAGGGGTCTCGCTATATTGCCCAAACAGGTCTCAATCTCCTGGGCTCAAGCTATTCTCCCGCCTCTGCCTCTTTAGGAGCTGGAATTACAGGCATGAGCCACCGTGCATGGCCAAAAAGTTTGTTACAGAGCAACAGATAACCAGAACAGTTCCTCTAACAAATAGATGTCTGAAATAAGAACTACACTGCACTAAGCCTCCCTTCACAAATGTATATTGGCTATTACTTTAGGGGACTTGATTTTAAGAGATCTTGCTTCTCCATTTAATTTTTAGTGTTCTGAGCCGAATCTTCTACATTAATACAAATATTAAAATAAAATATATAAACAGATTTAGAGTTGAAATTATGTAATTAATTACATGCAAAATTATCAGACTGTATGGCAATAAGGGGTAAATAAAAATCATTCATGGAAGTAAAAATAATTAGAACCAAACCAAGTATTTCTGGGGTCCCCCTGGAGGAAAGGAAAGGAAAATAATTATGGCCTTCCTGCCCTTAATCTATTCATCACTTCTAACAAGCTAGGTTTGTGAGGAAAAGAGGATCCCCTACCTTAAATCAAGCCCACTATATCCTAATTCCTACTAAATCATCAAATAGGCCAGATGAGAAAGGTTGATACAGGAAAGATTACAGAAAATATGAGGAAAATATGCCTGGTGGGAGCTGGGCGTGGTGGCTCACACCTGTAATCCCAGCACTTAGGGAGGCAGAGGCGGGTGGATCAAGAGGTAAAGAGATAAAGACCATCCTGGCCAACACGGTGTAACCCCATCTCTACTAAAAATACAAAAATTAGCTGGGCATGGTGAAGCACACTTGCTGTCCCAGCTATTCAGGAGGCTGAGGCAGAAGAATTACTCAAACTCGGGAGGCGGAGGCTGCAGTGAGCCAAGATCGCGCCACTGCACTCCAGCCTGGCAACAGAGTAAGACTCTGTCCAAAAAAAAAAGGTTAGCCGGGTGTGGTGGCACACGTCTGTAATATCAGCACTTTGGGAGGCCGAGGCAGGCAGATCACGAGGTAAAGAAATAAAGACCATCTGGCCAACATGGAGAAACCCCATTTCCACTAAAAATACAAAAATTAGCTGAGTGTGGTGGCGTGCACCTGTAGTCCCAGCTGCTTGGGAGGTGGAGGTTGCAGTGAGCCAAGATCATGCCACTGCACTCCAGCCTGGGCGACAGAGCGAGACTCCTCAAAAAAAAAAAACTTTTACAGAGAAGCTGGAGAGACAAACCAAATAAAGGTATGGATAAATGTCATATTACAACTGTAATAGTGATATGAGGGACTTAAAGACTATGTAATGTAGAATCTTAAAGACTTCACTTAAGAAGTAATGAATGAGTGACAAATGAGCATATGGGCTCTGTAACGTGAGGAATCTGTCTAGTCCAAAATAAACAGCATATTCAGGGAACCGACAGAAGACCAGTGTGGTGCCTGACATAACAAAAATAGGTAAAGTAGTGCACTGGAAACAGGAATTAAAAGTTCTAGTATGCAAAAGCATATCTTAGCTCTTTCAAAGACATACTCTAAGAATTATTTTTAATGCAGCTTCAAAGCTTCACAATAGTTTCTCTCAAATGTTGTTTTTTGTTTTTTGTTTTTTTTAAAAAGCCTGGGCACAGTGGCTCATGCCTGTAATCTCAGCACTTTGGGAGGCCGAGGCAGGTAGATCACGAGGTCAAGAGTTCAAGACCAGCCTGGCCAACATGGTGAAACCCCATCTCTACTAAAAATACAAAAATTAGCTAGGTAGGGTGGCATGTTTCTGTAATCGCAGCTACTCAAGAGGCTGAGGCAGAAGAAGTGCTTGAACCAGGATCCAGAGGTTGCAGTGAGCCAAAATCACACCACTGTATTTCAGCCTAGGCTATAGAGCGATATTCCATCTCAAAACAACAACAACAAGAACAACAAAACAGTTATTTTCCTCCCTACAAAAGACCAAACTATCTCTCATTGATTCTCTTCACAGTTCACTTTACTGTCTTCAACTACATGATAAAAATCATAACTTTTTAGTTCTACTTAGTTTAGATTCTTTAGAAGAAAGCAGCTATATAAAAACCAAAGTAAATATGGTATTATTGCCCCATCTCTCCCACTAACCTGCTCTGCGACTGATTTTGGTAAAGGTTATTTTGACACTTTGGCTTAACTTTTTATTGTCTGTGAAGTAAGAGTGAGAAGACAGAGTGAGACCCTGTCTCAAAAAAAAAAAGTTTGTTCTTTAATTTTTTTTGAGACAGGGTCTCACTCTGTCACCCAGGCTGGAACACAGTGGTACAATCACAGCTCACTGCAGCCCCAACCTTCCTGGGCTCAAGTGATCCTCCTACCTCAGCCTCCTGAGTAGCAAGGACTACATTTGCATGCCACTACACCCAGCTAATTTTTGTATTTTTTGTAGAGACAAGGTTTTGGCATGTTGCCCAGGCCAATCTCACTTTCCTGGGCTCAAGCGATCCTCCTGCCTTAACCTCCTAAAGTCCTGTGATTGAGATTACAGGCATGAGCCACCACACCCAGCCTTGTTCCATTCTTGAAAACTGATGAGAATAAACCTACACAGCTCTGAATTCCTTTGACTGAGACTGTACTTGCCTTTAAGTTCTTTTTTTTCATGAGATAAGAGTCTCACTCTGTCACCCAGGCTAGAGCGCTGTCGCACAATCATGGTTCACTGCAACCTCCGCCTCCTGAGTTCAAGTGATTCTCATGCCTCAGGCACAGGAGTAACTGGGATTACACATATGTGCCACCACACCCGGCTAATATTTGTATTTTTAGTAAAGACAAGGTTTCACCATATTGGTCAGGCTGGTCTCGAACTCCTGAGCTCAAGTGATCAATCCTCGGCCTGCCAAAGTGCTAGGATTACAGGCGTGAGCCACTGCATCCGGGCTTAAAGTCTCTTTATATTTGTATAGCATTTGAACATTGTTGCTATGTTATAATAATAAACTCCTGAATTTATAAAATTACCAATAACTAAGGTTCTAATAAAAAAATTAACTAAATTTCAAAAATACTTAAGTATTGTTGAAAATCTACATTTCCAGTAAGATGCAGTAAGTTAAACAGGAATCCCTTGTCAATGCATTTGTAAGCCAGGGAGACGGGGTTCCCTAGGAACCCCCACCCAAAAATAAAATAAAATAAAATAAAAAACAACAGGGATCCCTAATAAGTAGAAAATCAAAATAGGAAGGCAGAAGGAATACAAAATCAAAAGAATTTTTCAGAAAAAATTTTGGCAGTAGAACATTAAAGTTGGTTGATATGAATGTTAATTTTAACTTCCAAAAGAACTCATAACAAATGGATAATCTAACTCAATGCTCATTCTCGATTGGATTGTATGTCCATTTATAGTTAACAGTACTTCTGATAATGTTTTCAAACAGAAAATGCAAGTAGTCATAACTTCCCCATCACACCTTAAAAAAATAAAATTGAGACAGGGTCTCACTATGTTGCCCAGGTTAGAACCTCCTGGGCTCAAATGATCCTCCTGCCCCAGCCCTCAAAGTGCTGAGATTACAGACATGAGCCACTGCACCCAGCCACAACTTTCCACTTTTTAAGCAAATTATCCACCACTAGAATTCAAGGTTTCAATATTCCTAATTTGAAAACTTGAATTAAAGATTAAAGATCTTTAATTAAAGATCCACAAATTGTTTTAAGTTTTATATTTCATAACTTCTCACTCTCAAAACAGTATAACTTCTAGAAGCATCCATCAAGCACCTCAATTCATGTATAATCTGTAGTATCAAGATTTGTTTTCTGGTTTTTTCCTTTTTCGAGACAGAGGTTTGCTCTTGTTGCCCAGGCTGGAGTGTAATGGCACAATCTCGGCTGACCACAACCTCTGCCTCCCAGGTTCAAGCGATTCTCCTGTCTCAGCCTCCCAAGTAGCTGGTATTTATGTGCTACTATACCCATCTAATTTTGTATTTTTAGTGGAGACGAGGTTTCTCCATGTTAGTCAGACTGGTCTCAAACTTCCAACCTCAGGTGATCTGCCCACCTTGGCCTCCCAAAGTGCTGGGATTACATGCATGAGCCAATGGACCCAGCACAGGATTTTTTTTTTTTTTTTTTGAGACAGAGTCACCAGGCTGGAGTGCAGTGGTGTGATCTCTGCTCACTGCAACCTCCGCCTCCCGGCTTCAAGTGATTCTCCTGTCTCATCCTCCCGAGTAGCTGGGATTACAGGCATGTGCCAACATGCCTGGCTAATTTTGCATTTTCAGCAGAGACAGGTTTCTCCATGTTGGTCAGGCTGGTCTCAATCTCCTGACCTGGTGATCCACCTGCCTTAGCCTCCCAAAGTGCTGGGATTATAGGCGTGAGCCACCACACCAGGCCAAGACTTATTTTAATGAACGGGGCCAGGCGCAGTGGCTCATACCTGTAATCCCAGCACTTTTGGAAGGTGAGGCAGGTGGATCATTTGAGGTCAGGAGTTAGAAACGAAACTGACAGACATACTGAAATTCCACCTTATTAAAAAAAGAAAATACATGGCCGGGCACGATGGCTCATGCCAGTAATCCCAGCACTTTGGGAGGCTGAGGCAGGCAGATCACCTGAGGTCAGGAGTTTGAGACCAAACTGACTAAACATGGAGAAATTAGCTGGGTTTGGTGGCATATGCCTGTAATCCCAGCTCCTCAGTAGGCTGACGCAGGAGAATCGCTCGAACCTGGGAGGCGGAGGTTACAGTGAGCGGAGATTCTGCCATTGCACTCCAGCCTGGGCAACAAGAGCAAAAACTCCATCTCAAAAAAAGGAAAAGAAAAAAAAAAATAGCCAGGCATAGTGGCACACACCTGTAGTCCCAGCTACTCGGGAGGCTGAGGCAGGAGAATCGCTTGAACCCCAAGGCTGAGGTTGCAGTGAGCTGGGATCACACCATTGCACTCCAGCCTGAGCAACAGATAACCAACCCCTACAAAAAAAAAAAAAAAAAAAACTGGGCTGGGTGTGGTGGCTCACACCTGTAATCCCAGCACTTTGGGAGGCCAAGGTGGGTGGATCACCTGAAGTCAGAAGTTTGAAACAAGCCTGGCCAACATGGTGAAACCCCATCACAATTAAAAAATAAAAATAAAAAAGACTTGTTTTAATGAAAGGAACTGTTGTCTTATTCCCTCCAAAAGGCAACAAATTGTAGAAGCAACTTAGATTTTGAAAGCTAAACCATAGGAATATTTTAAATACTATACTCATTAAAATGCAACATTAGATACATTTACTGGGCTCCAAGGGCAACAGGGCAAAATCATTCCCTAAAATACATTTTGCCAAGTTGCCCAAGGTGGAAACACTGAAAACAATATTGCTTCCCTTACCTCCCACCAATTCTGATTGATTCTAACTCTGAAAAGTCTGTTAAATCATTTCCTGGTCACTATTACCAACGCCAAAGCCCTGCCTAAAGATTTCAATGTCTTTCACCCAGACCGCTGTTTACAGTTTCCTAGCTGTACTCACTGCCTCTGGTCTATTCTTACTCAAATCATTCCCTACTGCAATCTAGCACCAATTATGACAACCAAAATGTCTCCACCATTGCCAAACATCTCCTGGAGGTCAAAGTTACCCTGACTTGAGAACCACTGCTTCAAGCTGATTCTACAAGAATATCACTTATTTGGTAAGATTCTGGCCACAATCTAAGTCAGTGACACAGAAACCAAAAAAACTAACCAAAATAAGGTTGAAATTTAAAACCTTAACCTTCGGACTGCCATACTTAAACGAAATTAGCTGACACCTCATAAAAAGAGCCGCAATACTCTTAAACTCCTTTGAACATATAGATTTAAAACATCTTACTTTAAGCCTGAATTTTGGAAAGTCTGTACCTTCTGTCAAAGTTTAACCACACTATATACATATTTAAGCTTCTGGATACTACAAAATTGTGCCAATTTTTAAAAAGGACTTTGCGCTTTAATCAATCCCCCTCACAGGCTGAAACTAGTAAACTTCTTAGGCAAATTCCTGTCTACATTTAGGTTTGCAAGCCACTTTGAACAGTATTCTCATACGTATCTCCAGAAAAAAACTAAAAACACACAAATTATTATGCTTGAAAACCAGTACTTTTTTTACTTTTAAATCACACTCTTTTTAAAATTTCTCACAATGGTTATGTCCCTAGAAAACTTACTCAAAGATGTAGTAGAGATACAATACCTTTCAGAGGGGGTAAGATATCTAAAAAAGGCCAGACCGAACAGAGTAGCAACATCACAGGAGAAAGCACCTCCTACCAAAGACATCTGAAGAGCGAACAATCCGTCCAGACGCTTACCTTCAGGCGTTTGATCATCTCGTCGGTGGTGATCTTGTCGGTGATCTCTTTTACACCCGGAGGATAAGCGATCTTCCCATCGGCACTCACGACGCCACAGAGGGCAGTGGCAGGCTTGGGCTGCGCGGTGAAGTCCATCCTGGGGGACAACTTTTCGTTCACAGTCCTCTACCGGCCTCTATCGGTCAGAAAACCAAAGTTCAGCGGTAAAGGGGCGACTTTGTAACCTCTTTTTTCATTTCAAATCTCTCTAATCTGGAAAAGGCCCTTTCTCCCCGGAGGCCGGGGACCCGGCAGCGGCCCCACCACCCGCTGTTTCCCTGGCCTCGGACCCCGCCAGCGCCGGCCCAGCCAGTCCGGGGCTCACGGGGCTCCCCGGCAGTAGCCACCGCGGCCGCGGGAGGCGGCGAACAGCGCCAGGAGTTTACCATTCCCCCTTTCACAATGAAATCCACCCCCGAGCACCAAGGTCCGAAGTTTGGCGGCCTCGGGAGGCCGGTAAGGACCGCAAGGCCCCCACTCGGCCGGAGGCAAGCGCCGAGTCCCCGCCCGGCTAGTCCTTTCCAGGAAAGCAGACGCGAGGCCTATAGGGCTCGGCTTAGGCCGCAAAACTAGGGACCGAGAGGACCCGCGCGCAGTGGCGGCTCCTGGGAACAAAACGCCCTTGCCCAGCCGAGTCTCGGACCCAGGGCAGTCCCCGCCGCGCTGCCGCCCCTCCCAGGTTCCGCTCCCTCACCCCCGCGGGAGGGGAAAACAAGCCACCCTCCACCCCCCAGCCCCACGCCAGGAAGCGGCTGACGCGGCTCCGCACTTCACATTTTGTTCTTTCAACTTCGGCTGAGGGACCCCAACGGCTTCTCTGGCTCCCTGCCGCTTGGCGCTGCTGGCACCGCCGAGGCCTTCCCGGCACCCCCGGGCGGCCCCACCGGGCCTCCGACCCGCGGCCCCCCCTCTGTCTCTCCTTCCGTCCCCTCCCTCCAGCAGCCGAGGGCGGGAGCCGAGCCGCCGCCGCCGCCTTTACCTCCTCCTCATGCGGGCGGAAGGTGCATCGAGCGCCCGGGCCTCTGTCAGGTGGTTGCGCCGCCGCCCCTCGTCAGGCTGCACACAAAGCGGCTCCGCGGGTCCCGCCGCCGCCGCCCGCCCGCCCGGGAGCGGCGCTGGGGCTGGCGGTGCCGAGGAGCAGCCGCCGCGGGGGGAGACGCGGGGCGAGTAAGCGCTGGGCGGGGAGACAGTGCCGCTCTCCGTCTGGCCGAGGAAGAGCAGCCTCCGAGAAGGCTCCTCCGGGAGCGTGTGTGCGTGTGTCCGCCCGGGACCCCCGGCCCGCCCGCACCTCGCGCCGGCCGGGGCAGCCGTCTCGGACCCGAACACCCCTCGCAGTGGCGCGCGCCCGGCCGTCCGTGCCCCGGGAGCCGGCGCCTCGCGCACACACCAGCCGGTCACGCGAGCGGCGCGAGAGCACGCGAGAGCAGCGCGCGCTCCTCGCTCCCTCCCCTTCCTCCGCCGGCCGTGCATCCGCCTCCCTCGGGCCCGAAGCGGCCGCGCGCAGGGCGGACAGCGCCGCCACCCGGTTGGCGCCAAGACCTGCCGCGCTGGGCGCCTCTGGGAGGACTCGACCCGACAGGGCCTGGAGAGGAGGAGCCCCGGTGGCGGGAAGTGAGTCCAGGTTCCCGCGGCCCTGAGAGGGCACGCAGGGCAAACAACGCTTTATCTTCCGCTGCGGGGATGAGCTGGTGACTTTTGGGGGTCATCCTGAGGGACGTAGAAGGAACTGGTTGGAAGATGGTTAATTGCTTGGTGAAAATGAAATGATTTCCGCCCCAGGGAGAGATCCGCAAAGTAAAGGAAAGTTGTGCAACCGGGCACTGCGTGAGCGGCTCACTCTTGGGTCTTGTGACAGCCTTTCGAGTTGCCCACCCTTCTTAGATTTCCGAAGTTAGTATTTTGAAAGCTGCAAAACATGAAAATAGCATTGGGTCGAGTTGTTCTCAAGGTATGGTCTTTGGGCCACCAGGCCTCACGATCACTTTGGGTGCTGGCTGAAAACGTACGTCTCCAACTTAAAACATTAAAAAAAAAAAAAGGATCTCTGAGAGCGAAACGCAGAAATAAGCATTTACTAATTAGGTGGGTGCTTCTTGTCAATAAGGAAGAACTCTTTTTTTTTTTTTTTTTTTAGTGTTTTAAACTTACCAAGCATTAACGTTTTCTGCCTTCCAAACGAAAACAACTATCAGGTAAAAACTGCACACAGCAGTGTTTGAGCAATTTAATGTATATAATTGAAACAAATGCAAGAACATACACTCAACTATTAAAAAAAAAAATCAAAAGGATACACAAAATTTCCGAAAAGGAAGTTGAAAAAAGGATACAATAATATGAAATCGCATTCAGCTCTTGAAACTGACCACTACCATAGTTTAAAATGGTATTTGACTGTTTATTCAAATTATTCTTGATGGATACCCATTGGTGTATTTTTTTCCCACATCCTTTAAGTCAGCTTAAAAATAGTAAAGGTACTGCAGCTCACTGACTTGTTTTTGAGGTATTACACAAGGGAGCAGTCATTGAGAATCTGACACTCCACGGTTGCTGATTTGCTAGAACTCTGCCAAAAAGTCAGTGCTTTGTTCTTGGGCATTTACAGTACCAGGCAGAATCCATTTTAAATTGTCCTCATCCAAACTGTTAAGTGGACCAAAAGTAGCTCTCTTTTTAGCCTCTCCCTATCAATTTTGATATTTCTTATGTGTTATGTTTAAATAACTAAAAAGCAATTATTTTATTTTTCATTCTCTGCAGTAGCTTGCTTATGATTAAATGGAGTTTTGTGGCCAGGTGTGGTGGCTCACACCTGTAATCCCAGCACTTTGGAAGGCCAAGGTGGGCAGATCACCTGAGGTCAGGAGTTCGAGACCAGCTTAGCCAACATGGAGAAACCCCATCTCTATTAAAAAAAAAAAAATGGAGTTTTGTATATGTACATAGATTTTATTATTTATTTTTTACATTAATTTATTATTTGTTGAGACAAAGTCTCACTGTCACCAAGGCTGGAGTACAGCGCTGTGATTTCGGTTCACTACAGCTTTGGCATCGCAGGCTCAAGCAATTCTTGTGCCTCAGCCTCCCAAGTAGCTGGGACTACAGGTGTGCCACCATACCCGGCTTTTTTTTTTTTTTTTTGAGACAGAGTCTCCCTCTGTCGCCCAGGCTGGAGTGTGGTGGCATGATCTTGGCTCACTACAACCTCTGCCTTCCGGGTTCAAGCGATTCTCCTGCCTTAGCCTCCGAAGTAGCTGGGATTATAGGCGCCCACCACTATGTCTGGCTAATTTTTTTTTTTTTTAATTTTTTTTTATAGAGACAGGGTTTCACCATTTTGGTCAGGCTGATCTTGAACTCCTGACCTCATGTGATCCGCCCATCTTGGCCTCCCAAAGTGCTGGGATTATAGGCGTGAGCCACCATGCCTGGCCTAATTTTTATTTTTGGTAGAGACAGGGTTTCGCCATGTTGGCCAGGCTGATCTTGAACTCCTGACCTCAGGTGATTCACCCACCTTAGCCTCCCAAAGTGCTGGAATTACAGGCATGAGTCACTGCACCTGGCCTCCACCTAGCTTTTCTTCCCCTCTCAGTGCCAGAAACAATGCCTTCTATTGTAGGCCTCTTTATTTTTTTTTAATTTTTTTTATTTTTTATTTTTTTGTAGGCCTCTTTAAATAATTGTTTCACAAATGAAGGCCTGCCCTCCTGGTGGACCTTAATTTGTTTGAGGAGAGATAGATCAAATTAACAATAATAGATGTATATGAAAATAAAGTAGGGAAGAGAGGCCTCACATCTGTAATCCCAGCACTTTGGGAGGGGGAGGTGGACAGATCATTTGAGGTCAGGAGTTCCAAAACAGCCTGGCTAACATGGTGAAACCCCATCTCTACTAAAAGTATACAAAATTAGACCAGGCACAGTGGCTCAGTCCTGTAATCCCAGCACTTTTGGAGGCCGAGGCAGGTTAGATCACCTGAGGTCAGGAGTTTGAGACCAGCCTGACCAATATGGTGAAAACCTGTCTCTACCAAAAATACAAAAATTAGCTGGGCGCACTGGTGCATGCCTGTAATCCCAGCTACTTGGGAGGCTGAGGCAGGAGAATTGCTTGAACCAGGGAGACGGAGGTTGCAGTGAACAGAGAAAGCACTACTGCACTCATCCTGGGCGACAGAGTGAGACTGCATCCAAAAAAACAAAAATTAAGAAAAGAAAAGAAAGTAGGGAAGAGAGAGTACAGATCACATGTAGCCTTTTAAACCTCTGGGAGAAGTGTGACTATCCTCTGATTGAGATGGGGAACTGGACTGTTTTAAGCAAAGAGGTGATTGATGTATGTCCTGAGTTAGGCAACCTTGGTCAAATCAATTAATCCTTCTGTACCTCATTTTCTTCATCTGTAAAACAAGGATAATCATAGTATCTACTGTAGATGATCATTATGAGAAATAAATCAGTTAAATTTTTTTTTTCTTCGAGACAAAATCTCACTCTGTTGCCCAGGCTGGAGTGCAGTGCTGCGATCTCGGCTCACCGCAACTTCTGCCTCCCAGGTTCAAGCAATTCTCCTGCCTCAGCTTCCTGAGTAGCTGGGATTACAGGTACATGCCACCATGCCCAGCTATTTTTTGTATTTTTATTTCTTTTTTCTTTCTTTTTTTTTTCTGTGAGGCAGAGTCTTGCTCTGTTGCCCCGGCTGAAGTACAGGGGCACAATCTTGGCTCACTGCAACCACGGCCTCCTGGGTTCAAGCAATTCTCCTGCCTCAGTTTCCTGAGTAGCTGGGATTACAGGAGCCCACCACCACACCCTGCTAATTTTTGTATTTTTAGTAGAGACGGGGTTTCACCATGTTGGTCAGGCTGTTCTCAAACTCCTGACCTTGTGATCCTCCCTCCCAGGCCTCCCAGAGAGCTGGGATTACGGTGTGAGCCACTGCGCCTGGCAGATATTTTTGTATTTTTAGTAGAGACTGTTTTGCCATGTTGGCCAAGCTGGTCTTGAACTCTCGACCTCAGGTGATCTGCCCACCTTGGTGTCCCAAAGTGCTGGGATTACAGGTGTGAGCCACCGTGCCCGGCCATAAGTTAATATTTGTAAAGTGCCTAGAATAGTAACTGGCATATACTAAGCTCTACATAAATTTTTTTTTCTACTAAAAGAATCATTCTAGCTGCTAGGTTGAAAATAGCAGTAGATATGCAAATGTGGAAGAAAGGTAGCCAGGTATAAGACAACTATAAAAATCCCAAGGAGAAATGGTAACAAGAACCATTTCTTAGGATAATAGCTAATACAGGTCATGGCAGTAGAGGTGGTGAAAAGTGACAGAAGAAAAAAAGAAGAGACAAGAAATCAAGGATGACTCTGAAAGTTTTGGGCCTGAGTAACTAGAACCACTATCCAAGATAGTGAGGACTGTGCATGGATCAGATTTAGGGGCTAAAAGAAAGACATCCATGCTATCATACAAGTTAAACAGTCACTGAGCTCCTATACTGAGTAAGACATTGAACTAGGGAATGAGAGAATATGTAAAAAGGCCAGGCACAGTGGCTCACACCTGTAATCCCAGCACTTTGGGAGGCCAAGGCAGGCAGATCACGAGGTCAGGAATTCGAGATCAGCCTGATCAACATGGTGAAGCCCCGGATCTACTGAAAATACAAAAATTAGCCAGGTGTGGTGGTGCGTACCTGTAATCCCAGCTACTCAGGAGACTGAGGAAAGAGAATCGCTTGAACCCAGTAGGTGGAGGTTGCAGTGAGCCAAGATCGCACCATTGCCCTCCAGCCTGGGCGACAGAGACTCCATGTAAAAAAAAAAAAGAGAAAAGAATGGAAGTAAATAATGAATAACAGGTTGTGCAAAATTGAAAGGACTAAAGTCAAGGAAGTTATTTCGTTTTGTTTTATGGTGTTTTTTTTGAGACAATATTTCCCTCTCACCCAGGCTGGAGTACAGTGGTGTGATCTGGGCTTACCACAGCTTGGACCACCAGGACTCATGCAATCCTCCCACATCAGCCTTTGGAGTAGCTGGCACTACAGGCACTCACCAGGATACCTGGCTTATTTTTGTATTTTTTGTATAGGCAGGGTCTCACTATGTAGCCCAGGCTAGTCTCAAACTCCTGAGCTCAGGTGATCCACCTGTCTCGGCCTCCCAAGATGCTGGAATTACAGTTATGAGCCACTGCTCCCTCCTGGCCCCTGTTTTTGCACTATTTGAGGAAGGGTCTCACTCTGCCCAGGCTGGAGTGCAGTGGCACAATCAGGGCTCACTGCAGCTTTGATCTCCTTCCTGGGCTCAAGCGATCCTCCTGTCTCAGCTTCCCAAAGTGCTGGCATTACAGGTGTGAGCCACTGAGCCCATCCAAGAGAAACATGTTCTATTATTTATAGCCAGTCAAATGTCATTAAGGTGCGGTGGCTCATGCCTGTAATCCCAGAACTTTGGGAGGCCGAGGCGGGCAGATCACGAGGTCAGGAGTTTGACACCAGCCTGGCCAATATGGTGAAGCCCTGTCTCTACTAAAATACAAAAATTAGCCAGGCATGGTGGTGGGTTCGTAGTCCCAGCTACTCCGGAGGCTGAGGCAGAAAAATCACTTGAACGCGGGAGGCAGAGGTTGCACTGAGCTGAGATCATGCCACTGCACTTCCAGCCTGGGCAACAGAGTGAGACTTTGTCTCAAAAAAAAAAAAAAAGCCATTATATAATACTAGCAGATTGTTAAGTACTTGAACTTAACAAGTTTAACTGGAAATGTAACCAAATTAGAACTGGTAGCCAACAGTATTTGACTTTTCTGAGAGATGTGCCAAGGATTTGCGCAACTTTTGCCTTATAAAGTTTTCCAAGTGAGGGGTGGGGATTAAAAAAAAAGTTTTCCAAGTAATTCCAGAAACTGAACTGTTCTTGGAATGTGGGCTACCTAGATAAATAGAGTTTTGGAAAAACTCTACCTAGAGTTCAGTTATGCAGAGACTTGTCTAGAGACTAAAGAAAATTAAGCCAAGTCTGCAGGAAATTTAAGTACTAACTTCACCTTCTAATCATGAGTACAGTGGTGTGATCTTGGCTTACTGTAGCTTCTGCCTCCCGGGCTCAAGCAATTCTTGTGCCTCAGCCTCCCCAGTAGCTGGGATTACAGGGGTGCACCACCATGCCTGGCTAATTTTTGTATTTTTAGTAGAGACAGGGTTTCAGCATGTTGGCCAGGCTGGTCTTGAACTCTTGACCTCAGGTGATCCACTCACATCAGCCTCTCAGAGTGCTGGGATTCCAGGCGTGAGCCACTGCACCCGCTGCCCACTGTATTTTCAAAAATGTGGCTAGAGGTTGCCAGTAGAGCACTAGACATAAAGAGTCCTGCACATCAAGGATTTCACCGTCTAAGGTGGAATAGGCCCCTAACAAGTAAACATCAATGATTACTTATTTATAATTAGTATAATTGTGACAAAAAAGAATGCAAGATGCTAGAGAGCTAACTAGAATCCTTGAAAAACAGGATGTCTAAATTGGGGTAGTAATCCAGATTAACAGGGGAAGAAAGAATAACCTATTCTGAGGGAATAGCAGAACAAAAGGCTCTGAGGTGGGAAAGTACTTGTTGACTTCAAAGAATCAGAAAAAAAAAAAAAAGCTAGCATAGCTACTGTAAAAATAAATGTAAAATCTAGCATGTTGGAACTATAAGTTATTTTCAGCCTTAAAGGAGTGAGATTATAGGGCCTCAATCATGTGACAGGCAGCTGTTACCTAGGCAACTAGAGACTTTGTTTCTCTGATTATAGATTATTCTTATTTCTTTTCTACATTATTTTTAAAATATTGCAAATAACTAAAGAGCCAGAGCAGACCTCTTCTCCTTTCACAGTAGATCTTCATAGATTAACTTCCCTCTTACTTTTCTCACAAAGACTGCATGGCTACCACATCCTCTTAAAATGGAATGTTGGGCCGGGCTTACGCCTGTAATCTCAGCACTTTGGGAGGCCCAGGCTGGTGGATCACCTGAGGTTCAGAGTTCGAGATCAGCCTGACCAATATGGTGAAACCCTGAAAGATGGAATGTTAAGTACATTATTTTACATTGGAAAGGTAATGAAAACTAGCACAAAGAAAAGAAAACAGCCTGGGAGTGGTGGCTCATGCCTGTAATCCCAACACTTTGGGAGGCCGAGGTGGGCAGATCACTTGAGGCCAAGAGGTCCAGACCAGCCTGGCCCACATGGTGAAACCCAGTCGCTACTGAAAATACCAAAATTAGCTTTGTGTGGTGGCAGGCACCTGTGGTCCCAGCTACTTGGGAGGCTAAGGCAGGAGAATTGCTTGAGCCTGGGAAACAGAAGGTGCAGTGAGCCAAGATTGCACCACTGCGTTCCAGCCTGGGCAACAGTGAGATTTTATCTAAAAAAAAAAAAAAAGAAAAAGAAAAAAGAGAGAGAAGAAAGAAAACAAAAACTAGAACTAATTAAATTGCTGTAATTCAGAAACCAGGCTAGTATAGAAAATGTTATAATCCTACTAAACTTGTTTTCTGTCTTTGTAAGAAAGAATTCAAGGGCAGGATGCAGTGGTTCATGCCTGTAATCTCAGCACTTTGGGAGGCCAAGGCAGCACGATCTTGTGAGCCTGGGAGTTTGACATCAGCCTGGGCAATATAGTAAGATCTCATCACTTATTTATTTATTTACTCTTTAGAGACTGGGTATTGCTATGTAGCCTAGGCTGGAGTGCGGTGGCTATTCACAGGCACGATCCCACTACTGATCAGCACGGGAGTTTTGACCTGCTCCGTTTCCGACCTGGGCCAGTTCACCCCTCCTTAGGCAACCTGATGGTCCCCTGCCACTGGGAGGTCACCATATTGATGCCAAACTTAGTACAGACACCCGATTGGCATAGTGCACTACAGCCCAGAACTCCTGGACTCAAGGGATCCTCCAGCCTCAGACTAGTAGCTGGGACTATAGGCACGCACCACCGTGCCCGGCAAGATCTCATCTCCTAAAAAAAATTAAAAATTGGCTGGATGTGTTGGCTCAGGCCTATAATCCCAGCACTTTGGGAGGCCAAGGGAGGATGATCATGTGAGATGAGGAGTTTGAGGCCAGCCTGGCCAACATGGGGAAATCTGATTCTACTAAAAATATAAAGGCTGGGTGCGGTGGCTCACGCCTGTAATCCCAGCACTTTGAGAGTCCAAGGCAGGCGGATCATGAGGTCAAGAGATCGAGACCATCCTGGCCAACTTGGTGAAACCCCATCTCTACTAAAAATACAGAAATTAGCTGGGCATGGTGGCGCACACCTGTATTTCGAGCTACTCAGGAGGCTGAGGCAGGAGCGCTTGAATCTGGGGTGTGGAGGTAGCAGTGAGCTGAGATCATGCCATTGTACTCCAGCCTGGGTGAGAGGCGAGACTCTGTCTCAAAAAATGATAATAAATAAATATAAAATAAAATTAAAAATAAAGAAAAATAGAAACTTAACAGAGCGAGACTCCATTTAAAAAACAAAGTTTTGCACAAAGCAATAGGAAGAAGAGGAAAAAACCAAAACAAAACAAAACAAAAAGTTAGCCGGGTGCGGTGGCAGATACCTGTGATCCCAGCTACTCTGGAGGCTGATGCATGAGGAATACGAGATCGCTTGAACCTGGGAAGCAAAGGTTTCATTCCATTGCACTCCAGCCTGGGTGAGAGGACAAGACGGTCTCAAATAAATAAATAAATAAAAATTAAAATTAAAAATAAAGAAAAATAGAAAGAAACTTAACTTCTATTTCGAGACGGAGTTTTCTTCTTGTTGCGTGTTCCTCCTGACCTCGTGATCCACCTGCCTTGGCCTCCCAAAGTGCTGGGATTACAGATATGAGCCACCACGCCCGACCAACTTTAATTTTTTGAGACAGGGTCTTGCTCGACTTCCCAGGCTCCAGTAATCTTACCACCCCAGCCTTCCCATTAGCTGGGACCACAGGCTCGGGCCACCATGTCTGGCTACTCTTTGTTTTTTTTGTAGAGGTAAGTTTTTGCCATGTTGCCCAGGCTGGTCTGAAACTCCTGGATTCAAGCAATCCACATGCCTCAGCCTCCCAAAATGCTGGGATTACAGGCCTGAACCACCATGCCCAGCTGCTTTATTGTTTTTTTTTTTTCTGAAATTTTTTTTTTTGAGACAGAATTTTGCTTTTGTTGCCCAGGCTGGAGTGCAATGGCAGGATCTCGACTCACTGCAACCTCCACCTCCCGGGTCCAAGAGATTCTCCTGCCTCAGTCTCCTGAGTAGCTGGGATTACAAGCATGTGCCACCAAGCCCGGCTAATTTTGTGTTTTTAGTAGAGACAGGGTTTCTCCATGTTGGTCAGCCTGATCTCCAACTCCCGACATCAGGCCATCCGCCCACCTCAGCCTCCCAAAGTGCTGGGATTACTGGTGTGAGCCACCGCGCTCAGTTTGAATATTTTTTATTTGTGGTTGGTTGAATCTATGGGTGAGGAACCTATGGATAAGGAGAGCCGACTGGTTAAGTGAAATTTAAAGAGTATACAACATATATGCTTTTGTGTAAGGCTTTTTTTTTCCACTGTGCAACTCACTTCAGTGCCAGCAGCCTACGGGCACAGAGGCCAGGCAATGGTTTGGGGACACAGTTTGCTCTAGCATGGGTTACTATGACAGGTCCAGGGGGACGGGCCTGTCATAAATCCAAACCCATGCATAAGGCTTTTTAAACTTAGCATAATGTGGGCTGGGTACGGTGGCTCACACCTGTAATCCCAGCACTTTGGGACGTTGATGCGTGGGGATCACTTAAGATCAGGAGTTCCAGACCAGCCTGGCCAACATGGTGAAAACCCGTCTCTACAACTAGCTGAGCGTGGTGATTTGTGCCTATAATCCCAGCTACTCAGGAGGCTGAGACAGAAGAACTGCTTTAACCTGGGAGATGGAGGTTGCAGTGAGCTGAGATCACACCATTGCACTCCAACCTGGGTGACAGAGCAAGA